>CACVCL010021307.1:0-64186 GCA_902729485.2 Mus minutoides
AGAGAGACTTTATTTTAGCTTATAATTCCAGAGGCATACAGAATATTGTAGTAGAAAGGCATGCAATCAGGAACAGGAAGCTGGCTCACATCCATGCTGCGGAACAAAAGAATGAGCAGAGAGTATGGTCATCTACCCTCAAGGACCATCCCCAATGACTCATATCCTCTAGGATGATTCCACTTCCTAATGCTTTCATAACCTCCCCTAAACCACCATCATCTTAGGAAACAAGCCCGTAAACACATGAGACTATCGACCCATTTTACATAGAAACCAGGAAGTCCAATACCAATTGGTTATGTAGCAGCTACAATTTCGGACTATACTTTGTCTACTAGTATTTATTTCCAAACATCTCAATTATATCATCTGTCTCTCCTTTATTCATTCATTTGTTCATTTGTTTCATTCATTTGCTCCTTCTTTCTTTGTAGCTAATGTACCCTCTAGACACTGAGTGAAAGTGCAGTTTAGAATAATATATTTTTTATTATTTGACATTTTCATCTATCTATCAATCTATCTATCTATCTATCTATCTATCTATCTATCTATCTATCTATCTACCTATCTATATCTTGATAATATCTCTCATAGTTTAAATGAAGATGGCTCCCATAGGTTCATGTTTTTGAATACTTAGTCTATAGTTGGTCCAACAGTCTCTGCTCCATTCCCTGTTCCTGTTTGTGCATGTCTTATAGAATAAATTTGGGGTTGAAAGTTTGCTGGATGAGTTGGTATCCCCATCGCTCCACTGGTGATCCTGCCTGGCTACAGAAGATGGAGCCTTCAAGTTTCATATCCCTAGTGCTGAGTCACAGTTAAGTTCACCACCATTGATTCTTGGGAACCTCCCTTATCACAGGTCTCTGCCAGGTCCTGGAGATGCCCCTCACCTCCCTATCCCTGTCACTTATAGATTTCCATTAATTATTATGGCTATCTTGCTACCTCTCCTGTCCCTCCCCACACCTGATCCTAAAGCACCCTGACATTCTGCTCCCCACCCCATCTCCCACCCACTTTCCTCCTTTGACCTGGCTCTTATGACTATTATTCCCACTTCTAAGAGAGATTCAAGCTTGTACCTTACTTCTTGTTTGCTTCTTTGAGTCTGTGGAGTACAACATGAGTATCTTGTACTTTTTGGATAATATCCACTTATAAGTGAGTACATACCATGCATATCCTTTTGCATCTTGGTGACCTCATTCAGGATGATATTCTCAAATTCAGTCCGTTTGTCTGCAAAATTCATGATGACTTTGTTTTTAATAGCTGAATAGTATTCCATTGTGTTTCCCTTTCTCCACACCCTCACTAGGATGTGATATCTCTTGCTTTGATTTGCATTTCACTGATGACTAAGTACTTTGAGAATTTTTTAAAGTGATTCTTGGCCTTTCAATATTCCTCTGTTGAGAATTCACTGTTTAGCTCTGTACCTCATTTTTAAAATTGGGTTATTTGGGTTGTTGGTGTCTAACTTCTTGAGTTCTTTATAAATTTTGATTATTTGTCCTCTTCAGATGTAGGGTTGATGAAAATCTTTTCCCAATCTGTTGTCTGTCATTTCTGTCCTATTGACAGTATCCTTTGCCTTACTGAAGCTTCTAAGTTTCAAGAGGTCCCATTTATCAATTATTGATCTTAGATCCTGAGACATTGGTTCTGTTTCAAAAACTGTCTCCTAAACTAATCAGTTCAAGGGAAGTTTCCACTTTCTCTTCTATAGCCTCAGTCTATATGGTTTTATGTTGAGGTTCTTGACCAGTTAAAACAGTAAAATTTATTAAAGATGCTTTCTTTTTTCCACTGTATGCTTTTGGCTTCTTTATAAAAAAAAAAAAATCAAGTGTCCATAGGTATGTGTGTTTATTTCTGGGTGTTTGATTTGATTCCTGATCAAAGTGTCTGTATCTATACCAACACCATGCAATTTTTAGCACTATTGTTCTATAGTACAGCTTGAGATAAGGGGCAGTGATTCTACTAGAATTTCTTTTATTGTCAGGATTGTTTTGGCTATTATGGATTTTTGTTTGTTTGTTTGTTTTAACATATCAAGTTGGGAATTGCTCTTTCAATAGCTATGAAAATTATGTTGACATTTTGATGGGGATCACATTGAATCTGTAGATTGCTTTTGGTAAGATGGTCATTTTCATTATGTTAATCCTACCTATCCATGAAAATGAGAAAATTTTCTATCTTCAGATGTCTTCTTCAATTATTTTTTTCAGGGACTTGTAGTTATTGTCATGTAGATCTTTCACTTGCTTAGATAGAGTTATACCAAGGTATTTTGTATTATTTTTGGCTATTGTGAAGGGACTTGTTTCTCTAATTTCTTTCTTGACCTCCTTATCAAATGAGATAAAATGGTATGAAAGAGGGCTATTGATTTCTTTGAGTTAGTTTTGCATCTAACCACTTTGCTGAAAGTGTTTATCAGCTGTAGGAGTTTTCTGGTAGAAACCTTGTGGTCGCTGGTGTATACTAGCATATCATCCACAAATAGCAATACTTTGAATTCTTCCTTTACATTTTTTAACCCCTTGATCTCTTTTAATTGTCTCATTGCTCTGGCTAGAACTTCAAGTACTGTATTGAATAGATAGGGAGAGAGGCAATCTTGTCTTGTCCTCGATTTTACTGGAATTTCTAATTAGTTTAATGTTGGCTATTGGCTTTTTGTATATTACTATGATCTCTTTAATACTTTTAACATGAAGGGGTGTTGGATTTTATCAAAGGCTTTTCAGTATTTAATAAGATGATCATGTGGCTTTTTTCTTTCAGTTTGTTTATATGATGGATTTCAAGGTTGAATTTTCCAGTATTGAGACATGCCTGCATCCCTGGGATGAAGCCTACTTGATCATGATAGATGATGTTTTTGATATGTTCCTGGATTTAGTCTGGGAATATTTTATTAAATATTTTTGGATCACTGTTGATAAGAGAAATGGGTCTCAATTTATCTTTCTTTGTTTAGTCTTTGTATGGTTTAGATACCAGTGTGAATGTGGCCTCATATAATGAGTCTGGCAGTGTTCCTTCTGGTTCTATTTTGTGGAATAGTTTGAGGAGTATTGGTGTTAGCTCTTCTTTGAAAGTCTGGTAAAATTCTGTGCTAAAACCATTTGGTCCAGGGATTTTTGGAGTATGCTGGATTTGGGAGACTTTTAATGACTGTTTAAGGGCTATAGGGCTATTTAAATTGTTTTCCTGATCTTGATTGTTTATTTGGATACAGTCTCTGTCTTTTGGTTAGTTTGGCTAAGGGTTTGTCTATCTTGTTGACTTTCTCAAAAAACCAGCTCTTGGTTTTGTTGATTCTTTGCATTGTTTTCTTGTTTCTATTTGATTGCAGCCTGCATTTTGATTATTTCCTGCCTTATACTCCGATGTGATGTACTTGTTTCTTCTTCTTTTTTTTTTTCCTGGAGCTTTCATGTGTAATTTTTAAATTATTTGTTTGAGAACTTTCTATTTTTTTTTATGCAGGCACCATGCTATGGACATTCCTCTTATTATTGCTTTCATTGTGTTCTATAAATTTTCATTGCGTTCTAGAAAGTCTTTATTTTCATTCTTTACTTCTTCCTTTACCTGGATATCATTCAATAGAGAGTTGCTCAATTTCCATGAGTTTGTAGGCTTTTTGGTGTTTTGTTGTTGTTGAAGTCCAGCTTTAAGTCACAGATATTTTGATAAAATATAAGGCATTATTTCAATTTTCCTGTATCTTCTGAGGCTTGCTTTGTGAAGAACTATATGGTCACTTTTGGAGAAAGATTCATGAGGTGCTGAGGAGAAGGTATATTCTTTTGTGTTTCGGTGAAATAGTCTATAGAAGTCTGTTTAGGTCCATTTGATTCACAATGTCTGTTAGTTTCATTACTTCTCTGTTTAGATTTTGTCTTGATGACCTGTCAATTGGTGAGATTAGAATATTGAAGCTAATTATCATATGGGGTTCAAGATGAGATATAAACTGTAGCAATTGGGGTTTTTTTTGTTTTTTATTTGTTTTTTTTGTTTTTTGTTTTTTTTTTTTTTATATAAATTTGGGTGTCCTTGTGTTTGGGACATAGATTTTCAGAGTTGAGATGTCTTGAAGGATTTTATTTTTTCTTGATGAGTATGAAATGTCCTTCCCTGTCTCTTTAGATTGATTTTGGTGTAGATTCTATTGTATTAGATATTACAATGGTTACTCCAGCTTGCTTCTTGGGTTCGTTTGCTTGGAAAACTTTTTCCCAGCCCTTTACTCTCAGTTAATGCCATTTTTATTGCTGAAGTGTATTTCTTGATGAATCCTGTTTTTGTATCCACTTTTTAGCATGTGTCTTTTTATTGGGAATTGAGTCCATTGATGTTGTAAGACCATATTAACGACCAGTGATTGCTATATCTATTATTTTGGTGTTGGTTGTGTTAGTGTGTGTTTGTTTGTATGGGCATGTGTGCCCACCTGTGTATGTGTGTGTGTGTGTGTGCTCATGCACATGTGTATGTGTGTGTTCATGTGCATTTGTGTATTTGTGTATGCTGTCCTTGTTTTTGCTGGAATTTTGTCCTGTGGTTTCTTTGATGTAGTTATTCTTCTTTGGTTGGAGTTTTTTTTTTTGTTGTTGTTGTTTTGTTTTGTTTTGTTTTTGTTTTTGTTTTTGTTTTTTTTTCCTAGTATTTTTTGTAGGGATGGATTTGTGGATTGATACTGTTTGAATTCATCTTAAAATTTCTTTTCTTTATCTATTATGATTCAGAGTTTTGTTGGTTATAGTAATCTATGTTGGTACCTGTAGTTTTTTAGAGATTGCAAGATATCTATCTGTCCAATCCCTTTTAATTTTCAGAGTCTGTCAAGAAGTCAAAGGTGATTCTCATAGGTCTGCCTTTTTATGTTACCTGGCCTTTTAACCTTGCCAATTTTAATATTCTTTCTTTGTTCTATAAATTTTATGTTTTGCTTATTTTGTGGATGAAGTATTTTCTACTCTGATCCAGTCTAATTAGTGTTCTATTAGCTTCTTGTATGTTTATAGGCATCTTCCTTTAGTTTTGGAAAGTTTCCATCAATGATTTTGTTGAAAATATTTTCTGTGCCTTAGAGCTGGGATGCTTAAGTGTCTTCTATGTCTATTATTCTTTGATTAGTATTTTCATAGTATTCCAGATTTTCTGGATTTTTTTGTCAGTAATATTTTAGATTTAACAGTTTTTTTGAGTGATGTATGTCCTACATCTGAGGTATTCTCCCATCTCCTATATTCTCTTGTGATGCTTACATTTATTATTCCTGTTCTCGTCCCTAGGTTTTCCATCTCTAGGATTTCCTCAGTTTCTGTTTCCTTTATTTCTTCTATTTTCACTTTCAGGTCTTGCACAATTTTATTTATTTTTATCACCAGTTTAATTGCATTTTCTGGTATATCTTTAAGGGATTTATTTTTTTCTTAAAAAAAAAAAAAAAGACCTCTACTTGTTCTATTTTCCTGTACCTCTCTAAGGGATTTATTCATTTCTTCTTTAAAGGACTCTATCGTCTTTATAAGATTGGATTTAGGCTCATTTTCTTGTGCTTCAGTTGCGGAAGGATATCCAGGACTTGCTGTAGTAGGGTTGCTGTGCTCTGAAGATGTTCATTACCTTGGCTTTTGTTGGTTGTTTTCTCTTGATTGCTTTTAACCAACTGGATTACTTTGGTCTCAGGATGTTCCTGTTGTAGTAGGTATTGAGAGGGAGCTTGACTTTGTTTGTCTTACTGTGGTAGGCCTTGATGGGTATCCAGGGGCTGTATGGGTCCTGATCTGCACATCTGTGAGAGCATAGAGGTGAGGGCAGAACGGAGATGCAACAGAGATAGCAGACTACTCAGGGCAGTAAGGCATGCCACAGAGGATTCAGTGAGCAGGGAAGATCCACTCTAATTTTTTGAGATCATAAAACCAAATTAAACATTTTTAAATTTTATTTATTTATTTTGATTATTTTTGTTTTCAATACATTCTGACCATACTGACTGCAGTTTAACCTTCCTTCATTCCTACCCTTCCCCCTCATCCCACCTTCCCTCTCTGTATTAGTCAGAGTTCTCTAGAGTTATGGGACCTATGGAATGTCTCTATGTATTAAGGGAATGTATTGTACTGACTTACAGTCTGTAGTCCAACTAATATAACAATGGGCAGCAGTGAACAGAAAGTCCAAAAAATCTGGTAGTTTCTCAGTCCCCCAAAGCTAGTTGTTTTACTTGGTCTTCTGTATAAGCTGGCATCCTGAAGAAGTAGGTTTCACAGATGTGCTGGCAAATAAGTGCAAGTAGGTAAAGAAGAGTGAATCTTTCTTCTTCCAATGTCCTTACATAGGCCTCCAGCAAAGGTGTGGCCCATATAAAAGTGTGTACTATCACACCTGAATCTGGAACTTGCTTTGTCCCAGGCTGACAGTGAACTCAGAGATCTGCTTACCTCAGTCTCCTGGGATTAAAGGTGTGTACTACCTTGCTTGTGCCTAAATTTTCATGGTCACTATGCTTCAAGATCTCCATGTCTTGTGATCGGGTTACCTCACTAAGGATGATTTCCTCCAGATACATTAGGGATAGCATTTGAAATGTAAATAAAGAAAATATCTTAAAAAAAAAAAGATCTCCATGTCACAATCTGGGTAAAACTCTTCTAGGTATGCCCTACTGGGTTCATAGGTGGACCCAAACTAGTCATTAGTTGACTAACAAGTTATGTGCTCTCTATTTCTGGATTGTAATTTCTTCCAAATATAGTCAAGTTGACAAGCAGGAGTAGCCATCACAGCAAGACCTACCCCTCATCTATTTCCCTTATGAAAAGAGTAGGAATATCCACCAAAAGAGCCTAATGGGATACCATAAGACTAGGCACAAACCCTCATATCATGGCTGAGAAACCCAGTAGGAGAAAAGGTGTCCTAAAGAGTAGATGAAAGAGTCAGAGCCATCCCTATTCACTGTTAGCAACTCCTGCAAAAACATCATGCTAACAATTATATCAAATATGTAGAGAACTTAGTAGATGTAGTACAAAGTGGGCCATGGAAAGTCCACTTTGGTCTCTGTTTGACCATATGGTCCCTGCTAAGTTGACATCTGTGGGCCATGCTCTCTTGCTATCCTCTATACCACTGGCTCCCAAATTTATATCAGGTACACCAAATTTATATCAGGTACACTAAGCTCCAAGGGGAGGTAACTAATGTGGGCACCCTATCTACCTAATGTTTGGCTATGGGTGTCAGTGTCTGCTGCCATCAACTGCCAGTAGTAGCCTCTTTGATGACTGTGCTAGACACATTTAGAAATAAGAATATATTAGGAATTGATTTTTTTTTTCTATCATAGGTCTCTGGGCTAACTATCCTCTAATTCCTGTTCATCCAGGCAGTGTACTGCATACACTCCCCATTCTGATGTGGGCCTCAAATTAGACAGTCATCAGTTGGCTAACAAGTTCTGTGCCTCCATTTCCCGAGTATATATTGCAGGCAGGATAGATTACAGAGTGAAAGTTTTGTGGCTGGGTTGGCAGGTCAGTTCCACCTCTGCAAGCCTTGCTTGGTTACAGGGCTCTGAATCTTTTTACTTGGATTCCTCACTAGGGTCACTCTAGAATCCCAAGAATTTCTACTGGATTAGGTTACTGCCTCCTTCCTCCCTCCCAATTCCAGTTGTCTCTCTCAGTACTCTTTTTCTCCCTCCTGCCTACTCCCTCCCTAATCCCTGCTAGCCTATCTCCTCCTGCCACAAGTTCTATCTCTCCTTCCCAGGACATCCATGAGTCCCTTTCCTAGAGCCTTCCTCATTACTTAGCCTTTCTGGGTCTGTAACACTTTCTTTTATAAGTTGTCTTCATCATGGTGTCTTTATAACTACAATAGAACAGTAGGAAAGAACAAAAAATCAAACACAAATCTCCTGTTCCCCTCCTTGAAACATCTCCCAATAGTGTCTCCCAACTTATTTGTGGTTCTTCTTTACAAAAAGTAGTAACCCATGAACTAACTAGTACCCCCTGGGCTCGTGTCTCTAGCTGCATATATAGAAGAGGATGGCCTAGTTGGCCATCAGTGGGAAGAGAGGCCCCTTGGTTATGCAGACTTTATAAGCCCCAATACAGGGGAATGCCGGGGCCAAGGGGTGGGAGCGGATGGGTAGGGGAGCAGGGCCAGGAGGGGGGAGGATATAGGGAACTTTCTGGTTAACACTTGAAATGTAAATGAAGAAAATATCTAATAAAAGTTGAAAAAAATAATAATAAATGAAAAAAAAAAGTAGTAACCCACTGACTCTAACGATTTGTTCATGAGTATAGGAACATCTACTGGGTCATGGGAAGTTCACCAGAGTCTATATGCAATATCTTTAAAGAAAATGACTTCCAGTCCAGCAGCAGCCATCAGTTGCTACCAGCACACATAGCTACTGAGTCATGAGTGGAACTTTAGAAGCCTCTCTCCCATCCACGCTTGGATGTTGATTGTCTTGACCCTATACAGGTCTTTGTCAGATAAACCTAGCAGCAGTGCTTTCAAGAGTGCAACAGTCATGTTGCATCAAATGGCAGCATTGCTCCAACTTTTCTACCTTCTCTTACAGACAATCTTCTACAGTGTCTCTGAGCATTGTGGGGTTGATACAAATGTCTCCTATGTCTCATAGGGCTTTAGCACTTTTACTAGTTGTGAATCTCTGCATTGACTATTGAACACTGAAAAATAAATGCGTCTCTGACCAAGGTTGAAAGTAGCACTAATCTATAGGTATAATTATAAACATTTTGAGGGCAGTTTGAAAACTATAGCCATAGCTATTAAGCAAAAATAACCACAGTAGGTTACCACCTATGTCCATAACCTGGCTAGCTATGGGGTTTTGACTACATTTGGAGAATCAGACAAAAATTCCTACTGAGGAGGAGACCTCAAACCCAATCAGAAAATGGCTTATTATCCCCATAGCCATAAGTGTCATGGTGTTGTAGCAGTTGGAGCATTTTACCTGGGGGGATCAGTATTATAACTTGCAAGTTCCATATCTGGCTAAATCTATTGATGACTCTCCTTCTTCAATGGTCTGCATATTACTTTCAGCCCCTGTGAAAAGAGCTAAGCAGGAAGCTTCTATCCATCAGTTCCATATTGCTTTCTATATGTTCTGAGATCATGGTATGTGTTATCTTCTGAAATAGGGATTTAACATGGTGTCACCATATTTAATTGACTCAGTATTTTATAATGTGTATCACTGCTAATTTCATTTCTCCTCATTCTATGTTTTGCATGACTATTTGACTTTTATTTCTTTTTCCTTCCCCCAACCCTTTACTTTTGAGCACTTTTGACTTTCTTCTTACTGCATTGTGTTTTTTTTGTGAAATTCCATCAACATCCATGTCTTTGTTCACCATTTCCTGGTTGAAGACCCACATAGCTCCCAGTCTGTCAAGGTCCACTGTGTCCTATGTAAAGCATAGGTCCATTACATGCATGACTCTTGAACCACTAGCATAAATAGCATCTGCTGGCCCTTCTGAATTATAGACTTCTGGCCCCTATTTGGAGCTGTCAGATCTACATCTGCATGTTGGCAAGAGTCTAAGATGATGTTTGTATTTACAAAGTTTGAAAAGTAAGCATTTTACTTATTTCACTAGATGGGAATTTCCACAAAATATCAACCCAAATACTCTGATTACTTCTTTATCATTTGGTTATTTACTATTCTGATGACAGTTTATCAGAAGTACTCCTGTTGCCATTATTACCTTTGGATCCAAAGCAAAGAATAAAACACAACAAACAGAAGAACCCCTGCCTGCTTGAATATTTTATCTAGAGCAGGGAGAAAGATGAAGCTGCAAAATATAATGAGAACACACACAACACACACACAACAGATACAACACACAGATAGAAACATACAACACGCAGAATACACACCACATATAGCACATACAACAAAAATACATTCAGAAACACACACAACACACATAACATGCAACACACACACAGAACACACAGACACACACAGAACACACAGACACACACAGAACACATACCGAACATACACAGAAACAGATATATAATACATAACGCACAGAGACACACATACAACACACACATAGACACACACTATACATACACAGTAGGCTTGGGGGTGTATCAGAAAATGTGAAGACATTGAACTGGGTAAAAGTGGCTGTAAGTGTGGGGTGGGACACTAAGGAAATGCTGTTCCCTCTGTCCTTGTATATATCAGTGAATGATGTCACTTAATGACCTTCATTAGAAATTATCCTAAAATTCTTACTTTACACACTAAGTCTTGGTTGTGTATGTATGTGTAGTATGTATATTACAGTTCTATATATGTAGGTACTCGTTTATGTACATATGTAACACATACATGGGAGGTGTGGAAATGATGTTGGAGTTCTCCATTTTAGCTCCATTCTTGCTGAAGCCAGAGCTCACCAATTAGGGCTATTCCAGAAGCTAGCCTCTGAGGTGTTCTGACTCTGGTTCCTTGTGTGTTTAAATTACAGAAGGCCATCACAGTTGCATGTTTTATGAATTTTGGTTATCACCGGCCCTTGAATTTGCAAGGCAAACATTGTCCTTCCAAGACCTAATTTTAAAACTCAAAAGTTTTTGCCTTTTAAGCAAAAAAATGCAAAATCCTTCATTATCATTGAATATTTTTCCTTCTATAATCCTCAGGGGCAGGAGAATAGGATGTGAATCAAGAAAACAAAACAAAACCTTAGTTGATACACAAAATAGTCTTCACTCCATCAAATTTTATTTTAATATTTTATATATCTAGTGTTTGAGTAATAAAACATACTACTATGTATTATTTGTTACCAAAACTCAGAAATGCGATATAAGTTGACTAAACCTTTATTCAATAGGCAATTCATTAGGGAGCTATAGGTATAACACATTTTCCACTTGAAATAGAAAATAAAGAGTGTTAATGTGTTTAGATGCCAATAGCTAGGGCACATCTTAAGGAGAGTGAATAAGGTGTGTGTGTGTGTGTGTGTGTGTGTGTGTGTGTGTGTGTGTGTGTGTAGGTGCATGGTATTTAATAATGTCTGTCTTCAAAATAAGACTGATAGCTAGCAAAACTTTCTATTCTAAAGAAAAATTTTAAATATTAGCATAGAAATCGTTAATAGAATAATGTGTTTTTACCTATTGTTAGAAAAGTATGTGAAACATAAACTTAAGTTAAATATAGCTTTCTATAAATTGTGTGTGGTAATATTCATGTAGATTTTCTGTGTGGATTTTACATGTTTTGTTTTTGTTTGTTTGTTTAATTTTTCTTTCAGAGAATTCATCAATAGCCTTAGGCTACACAGGTCCTTCTACGGTGGCCTGGCTGACCAGCTTTGTGTTAATGAATTGGCTGCCCCTGAAGGAAGGCCCTGCTGGAATGGAGAGGAAATAGTCAAAAGGTAAGTCCTTTGTAAATCCTGCCTTTTCTTCCTTGCTTTTTCTCCCTGGAATGAAAATGGATGCTTAATGTTGTTACTTTACAACACAGGTTAAAGGTTAACCCGTTCCTTTTACTTTCTTCAATAACTTTGGTCTTTCTTTTCATTTCAACTCTGAAGCCACCATGTGTTGAATTGAAAGTTCTTTCTTCATTTCCACCTGCATGCAATGTACACAACAACCTCAACCATTAAATTGCTGTCTTCTCTCTAGTTGGTTATATTTGTCAAATGTCTTATTTTTTACGTTCATGATTGTCAGTAACCTCAGTGAGACCTGAATACTCAGGCAAAGATGAGAGAGGTAGAGGCAAAGAGGGAGGGAGAAAGGGAGAGGAGAAGGGAGAAGAAGAGGGGGAGAGAAGAGTATTTCTAAAGCATAAGTAAAATACATTTTCATTTATATACTGCCAGGTTAGGATTGGACTCTGTTGAAAGTTGTGTCTGAATCTGTGAAGATTCACTTTATCTTCAGCTGAGTGATAGAAAAGACAGACAGTGTGTCTGCTCTGTCACATGCTTACTCCACCTGGTGTCTCATGGCTCACCTTTCACTTTAATGACACATTCACAAAGTATCATGTAGAGAATTGTCACTCTGATAAATACATTATGACAGTACACTTTCAATACAGTTGTCTGTAATAATTTTTAAACGAATTCTAGGTGTTCATATTCATTATACTTAGAAGCTATATATTCTTATTTTATAGCTAATTAAAAAATCCCAGAGATTATGAACATTCACAGAAAATGATTTTGGAAGTTAAAAACTGTAAATTAAAATATAAAGTATTTGGTTATCTGACTAGAATATTTTTCATTATTTTCTTTGAGTCTTGGACTGTATTTAAAATTTTTTATTTTACATGTACTGAGAGCAGTCATAATATGCACTTGAATGGATAAAATAGTTCTGTCTGTATTTTTCCTTCCACATTCTACTAATTAATTTATACTTTGAATGATAACTTTTCTTTGCATATTATTCAAATTGTAGTGAAGTCTTCTGAAGAAAATATTTTTAACACAGATGAATGAGAATCCTGTGGTGTCAAATGAAAGATTAAACATTTAATGCAAATTTATTTACTTTATTATATTGTGTAAAACTGTGTTATCCAAATCTTCATCTGTAAGCATTTGTAAGTATTTATGTTCAGTTTGTGTAAGTCTTCTGCCATTTCCTCGAGGTTTGTTTAATAGGAGAAGAGAATGACTTAGCAAAAGTGTTTGGATAGAAATCACCCTCAATTCACATAACATAATTTCTTTCCTATTTTATTTTATTTTATTTTATTTTATTTTATTTTATTTTATTTATTTTTAGTTTTATTTAATCTTTTTATACTCCAGATTTTATCCCTCTCCCTCTCCCTCCTAACTTTTTCATATCCCATACCTCCTTACCCACCACCTGAGTCTTCATGAGGATGTCCCTCCACCACCACCATACCTCCCAATCTCCCTGGGGCGTCCAATCTCTTGAGGGTTAGGTTCATCTTCTCTGACTAAACCCAGACCTGGCAGTCCTCTGCTGTATATATGTTGGGGGTCTCATATCAGCTGGTGTTGAAAAGATCCTGAGAAAAATGTAACAGGTCACAAAGACCCTGAAACTGCGAAGAGAGATTTCACTATTAGCAGAAAGCTTTTACATAGCTGAGCATATTAGTCTGAATCTGTATGTATGCCCATATTGTTCTTTGAATTCATATATTTGCCAACTGATACAGCTTACTGCCAAGTGTTTGTGGTTTGGTTGATGGATTGAGATACAGCTCACTGCCAAGTATGTGTGGTTTACTTGCTGGACTGAGATTAAAAAATTTCACTCTTGCACCTGTGCACCTGAGCATGAAAATCTTGTACCCATTTCTTTTGTAGAAAGAATGGATATTGTTAAATCAGGAAAATCCTCTACTTCCTCCTCCTTTCTCCCTTGAAGGCCCATAAATATCGGGTCCTCTTTTCCCTCGGGGTCGACTCCTCTATCCATTTCTGGGATACTAGTCGTCCCCAGAGCTCTGGCTTTCCCCAAATAAAGCCTCGTGTGATTTACATCAAGACCGTTTCTCCTGAGTGATTTGGGGTGTCGTCTTTCCTGAGTCAGAACGTGAGAATCCTTACGTTCTTGGTCTTTCTGTGTATGCTGTTTGGTTGGTGGTCCAGTGTCTGAGAGATCTTGGGGGTCCAGGTTAATTGAGAATCCTGGTCCTCCTACAGGGTCGCCCTCCTTCCCAGCTTCTTCTTTAATTTAACCCCAGGAGTCGCCAGCTCCTATCCATTGGTTGGGTGTGAATATCTGCATCTAACTCTTTGAGCTGCTTGTTGGACCTCTCAGAGGGCAGCCATGCTAGGATCCTATTTGTAAGTACACCATAGCATCAGTAATCATGTCAGGCCTTGGAGCCTCTCCTTGCGCTGGATCCCAATTTGGGCCTGTCACTGGACCACCTTTCCCTCGGGTTCTTCTTCATTTTTACAATTTCTTTCCTAAATGTAATCTTTAACATCCCCTGCATTTGAATTTAGAAGGTACATCTTTAGGTAGAGTTCTCCATGTGTCTATATTTGTAGAGCAAAATAATTGTGGATCTTCTCTTCATTATACTCTATCCCTTCCTTTCCCCACACTGCTAAGGACTACTGTTTACTAACAAGGGCCAAGCACAGAGACTCCCACTTTGGAGAACAAATTTCTCTCTCCCATTATCTTCTTGAAATAATTATATGAACTTTAATACGTTAGTGGATACCTTCATCTTCCTTCTGGATAGTTTGTTTGTCTATCATGTCTCTGGCATCTTTTCCTGTGACTATTGTTAGTATACATGTTTCAGTCATTTTTTTTTTTGAGACAATGAAAAAAATCTAGACACTGAGTCATTTACTTCTCCAAAGATAATTCTAATGTACTAAAGCGGTTGTGTTGAATATATTTTGTCTCTGAGGGAACTTTCCTGGTTACCTTATTGTTTTATATGCTTGCATTTTCAATTATGATCCAACCAGTCATTGAGGTACATTTAGAACAAAATCATTTTCATCAATGCAAATTCAATAATAAAAATCTAGGAATCTATGTAATCTAGCTGATTGCTTATGTTGTATTTACTGTGGCTTTTATTTGGACTATAATTGTCCAAATAATAACCTTTCTTTTATTCCTTTCTTGGGAAAGTAAAAATTCACGTGACAAGAAGTGCTATTATTATAGTTTTAAATTTCTAATTTAGGTTTTAGGATTTTTGTGACATTTTAGTCAAAGCACTGATAGATGTGTTTTATTATTGAACTACTGGATTGACTTCAATAGTATTTTCATAAAATACTGAGTCCAGAAAACAGCTATGATATTAATTTTTAATTTTTTATCGGAAAACAAAATATAGCAAGATTCACAGTAGAGAGCTGTATGAAGCCTTTGCATTAAACATTCATTTTAGAGATATACCCTTAGTTAAAACAAATAATGCCATTCAATTTTAGGAAAATTGATATCAAGTGAATGTGTGTCACATTTAGGGGCAAAGACTATTATCCTTTTTATGGTAGGTTATAATACTCATTGCATCCATCCTGGGAAATTATGCCAAACAGATCAACACACTAAATTGGTTGCCAAGATTGATTTTATCACTCATTATAAGACTGGAGTGATTATTTTGGCGGTGTTCCGTCTCCTGCAGGCATTTGTTAGGAGGTGACTGATAAGATTATTTATGTGCACATCTGTGGATAATCTAGATACTGCTTCTGTATCATTGGAATCTGTGAAATTGGGCACTTGTGAATGTAAGAGTAAAATGTCTGAAATATCTGTAGTCTAAGGAGAGTTACATCTGAAAAAAAAAAAAAAAAGTCTGTTTTAATTCCAGTAAAGACAGCCTTTGTGCCATATACTCTAGTAGAACACTGAGGTCAATAGGTCAAGTTCTTGATTACAGATGAAAATGAGCTGCTGCTGCAATCTGTGTGATCTGCATCCCTGAAGGTCCATTTTATCCACCACACTCTTAAGTTATCTTGAAACAAAATTGTTCTCCTGAATGCGTGATAGTCCCTACTCTGTTCTCAGTTATCTGTAATTGTAATTGATTGTTCAATGATTTCTCCATTGCCCTCTGGGCAGTGAAGTGTAGATGACAGTCCCTTAATTAGCACAGCTTGCATCCTCCTTGTTATTAATAGACAGAAAATCTAGTCACTCTCCCTCAATATACAGGAATTCATGATCTCTACATTAGCCCTTGAAACAGCCAGGAGCTGTTAACTACCCTAGTAAAATTAATAAGCTACATGATCTTCACTTCATTTTGATTTAGTTAATGTTTCCTCATGCTTCTGGCATAATCCAGTGGGATTTTTATTTTTTTCTCTCTAGTTCTTATGATAAGGTAACCATTTTCTTAAATGATTGTGACTGAATTTTTAAAATCAAGTCAAAATAGACCAAATGTTAGCAGTCCTCTAATGTTATACTTATGTATTATCATTTTCTTTTTTTTTTAAATTTTTTATTATTTATTTATTTATTTTTAATTTTTTCTCTTTATTAGATATTTTCTTCATTTACATTTCACGTGTTATCCAGAAATTTCCCCATCCCCTCCCCCATCCCCGCCCTGCTCCCCTACCCACCCCCTCCCACATAATGGCCCTGGCATTCCCCTGTACTGGGGCATATAAAGTCTGTATGACCAAGGGGCCTCTCCTCCCAATGATGGCCAACTAGGCTATCTTCTTCCATATATGCAGCTAGAGACATGAGCACAGGGGGAACTAGTTAGTTCATGTTATTCTTCCACCTATAGGGTTGAAGACCCCTTCAGCTCCTTGGGTACTTTCTCTAGCTCCTTCCTTGGGAGTCCTGTGTTCCAACTAATAGATAACTGTGAGCATCCACTTCCGTGTTTGCCAGGCACTGGTATAGCCTCCCACGGGATAGCTATATCAGGTCCCTTTCAGCATTATCTTGCTGGCATATGCAATAGTGTTTATATTTGGTGGCTGATTATGGGAAGGATCCCTGGGAGCCGCCGTCATTGGTTGGTCCATCCTTTTGATTCAGCTTCACACATGATCTCTGTAACTCCTTCAATGTGTGCTTTGTTCTTAATTCTAGGAAGGGGCGAAGAGACCACATTTTGAACTTCATTCTTCTTGAGATTCATGTGTTTAGTAAATTGTATCTTGGGTATTATCATTTTCTATTTCAACTAGGACTTCTTTCTCAGCAATAACTGTGTAACTTCTTCTCCCTCACTTTCATCTATCACCTCCAGGGAAGCAACTTTGCTTTCTGTGTTTCTTTTGTTCTTTCTGATTCTATAGTGACCTATTATATTAAGAAATGTTATTTACAGAAAGAAGTAGTCTAGTTCTCACATTAGGACCTTTATTCTGCTCTGGATTTATTCATGTAATAAGCCCTTGCTTTTCCTGCATATTGTGTAAAGTGCAGTATTCCTGTGATTCGAACACCTGTCTGCTTTTACTTGCTATCCACAGTATATGATATGTATCCAGTAAGGTTTGTAAATGTTGCCAAAATCCTCTTTTCCTTTTAAAAGTTTCTAACCTTTTAAAAATGTTTAAAAAATAAAAGCTTGGGACTTCCAGGATAGCATTTGAAATGTAAATGAAGAAAATATCTAATAAAAATTGGGAAAAAAGAAAAAATTGGAAAATAATTAAAACCTTTAAAAATATATATATTTAAAAAGGTTGCAAATAAAGAAAACTCTCTCACACACAAATTAACCAGACCAAAATCTGTACACCTCCAGGAACCCAAGTTAGAAAAGCCATTTATTTACAGAGGGAAGTTTTATATTGAATTATATGCTTCACTATGGAATATATTTTATGAACACTTTCTTCAACAAAAATGAAAAGTCCATGACAGAGCAAGAACTAGAAAAAACAATTAACTTTACATCCTCTTTCACAATTTGTATTCATTACCTACATTCAGGTCTTCCTCATCCCGTATTTCTCCACCAATTATTTTTACATACTACAGTCACAATATAATTGGGTGGTAACTAGAGAGTGTTCAAATTGGGATTTGTGGTCTTATTCATCGCAGAAATCTACATCAGAGTATGTAAACTCAACTATTAAAAAGAATAATTTCCAGCTAAATTATTTTATCCAAGCAACTATGCATAGAACTTTGCCAAGTCTCTACATTTATCTAATGTTTTAGTAGAACTTTTAGTAGAATGTTCAATACACCTAACTGGTGTGTTGAAACCTCCAATTTACAGTGCTACCTATAAAGTCTATGTTATATATCACATATTCTTTCTTCTTTTCTAATTTCTTTTAGAGTAAAGACTGTATTAATAAGGAGGTTGAAAATCATTAATATAATTGAGTATACATGAGTGATTTTTCTGAAGATAAAAGAACTATGGATAAATTAAATCCATATGTCAGTGGTTCTCAACCTTTCTAATCTTATAACTCTTTAATACTACTGTTCCTCATGCTATGATGATCCCCAAACCACAAATTTTTTGTCTTTGTTTCTTCATAACTGTAACTTTGCAACTGTATAAATAATATATAAAATATTTGCATTTTCCTATGGTCTTATGTGCCTCTGTAAAATGTTGCTTGACCTTCAAATAGGGCATGACTCGCAGGTTGATAGAAAACCCCTGTCATATGTAGTACTGAACATTGAGATTTGGACTATGGGAAGTACTGTGTTAGGATGTTGATAGTCTGCTCCTAAGAGAAGTTGAACATCTGACAGTGTAGAAAGGGGATGGATCCCAGAATCAGCCACCAAACATAGACACTATTGAATGTGCCAGCAAGATAGTGCTGAAAGGGCCTTGATATAGCTGTCTCGTGGGAGGCTATAACAGTGCCTGGCAAACACAGAAGTGGAAGCTCACAGTCAGCTATTAAATGGAACACAGGGTTCCCAAGGAAGGAGCTAGAGAAAGTACCCAAGGAGCTGAAGGGGTCTTCAACCCTATAGGTGGAAGAACAACATGAACTAACTAGTACACCCTGAGCTCATGTATTTAATCCCAGCACTCAGGAGGCAGAGGCAGGTGGATTTCTGAGTTCATGGACAGCCTGGTCTACAAAGTGAGTTCCAGGACAGCCAGGGATGCACAGAGAAACCCTGTCTCGAAAAACAAAACAAAAAAAAAAATTGAAAAAAATTATGTGTTAGGCAGAACTATCCTAATGAAGGGATGTATAGTTGGAGATGTAAAAAAAATGCAATGTTGTAGAAAGGCTGAATTAAAACACTGGAAAAAGTGGCTCAGTGGTTCAGAGTAATTGTTATTCTTCCAGAGGAACCAGCTTCAGTTCCTAGAACCCACATGGTCACTTACAACCCTCCATAACTAGCTCTGGAGGATCTTACAACTTTTTCTGGCTTCCAAGGTTTACTAAGTATATATGTGGTGAGATATGTACATGAAAGCAAACACTTTTACAAATACAATATATGAAAAAAAAAACTTTGAAAAATTTACAAAGTCTGATTTTAGAATGCTTTGTAAGGGGATAACTGAGACGCACCTGTACTTGAATGATGGGGATGAAAAGGATGTCTGTAAAGATGCGGCATATAGATTCATTGCATCCCAAATCTCCATTTTGAGTCAGCAAGCATGTAGGTGTAGCTGATGTATGATATTTACAACAAATATGGAATGGATTCACAGTATTCTCACCTGTAGACTGCCTTACACAGCAGTCAGCCTTGAGCTGTCTTATTGTTGAATTCTTTCTGGCCAAGGATTTTATTTTCCTTCAAACTATATTCTGTACGTTAATCATTCCATTGAGTATGTTCATAGAAAATAATAAGGGAGATGTTAGGGGCTTGGTAGCTTGATAATCAGTTGTCTCTAGTTAAGGGTACACCATTATTCTTGGAGAGTTGCAAGTTGAAAATATAAAAGATAGAGCTAATTCCACTAGAGAGCTAGCTACTCTTACCTTGCCACTAAAAGAAAATGATGACCAGTTTTTGGATCTTCTAAATCACTGTTGGTGCCTGAAGGATGTTTGGTTACCAGTTGGTCCTATAAAAACTATATGTTCTGCAATGTAAGCATTCAGCCTTAGGTAATATTTGAAAATATGAAATTCACTCATATTCTTGTCCAATAAGTTCTGGTTGAATCTGGGAGACATATAGCAACACGAACAATTTCTGGACTCTACTAATTTTTCAACAAATGCTTATAATTCCCCATGTATACTTGGGAGTTTTGGAGCTGGGAGATTTTAGTGTGGAAAAGGGATGAACTAAAAATGAGAGAAAGGAGGAGGAGGGAGAGGAGGAGGAGAAGGAGAAGAAGAAGACGACTTGGGCTTTATATAAGGAGATAATAATGGATTAATTCTCATTCTTCTACATGATAACTGCCAGTTTTGCCAGCACCATTTGTTGAAAATGCTGTCTTTTTTCCACTAGATGGTTTTAGCTTCCTTGTCAAAGATCAAGTGACCATAGGTGTGTGGGTTCATTTCTGGGTCTACAATTCTATTCCATTGATCTACCTGTCTGTTGCTGTACCATTACCATGCAGTTTTTATCACAATTGCTCTGTAGTACAGCTTGAGGTCAGGCATGGTGAGTCCCCTAGAGGTTATTTTATTGTTGCTATCCCAGGTTTTTTGTTATTCCAGATGAATTTGCAAATTGCCCTTTCTAACTCAGTGAAGAATTGAGTTGGAATTTTGATGGGGATTGCATTGAATCTGTAGATTGCTTTTGGCAGGATAGCCATTTTTACTATATTGATCCTGCCAATCCATGAGCATGGGAGATCCTTCCATCTTCTGAGATCTTCTTCAATTTCTCCACCTGGGGGGTCCATCCCATAATCAGCCACCAAACACAGACACTATTGCATACGCCAGCAAGATTTTGCTGAAGGGACTCTGATATGGCTGTCTCCTGTGAGGCTTTGCCAGTGCCTGGCAAATACAGAGGTAGATGCTCACAGTAATCTATAGGATGGAACACAGGGCCCCCAATATAGGAGCTAGAGAAAGTACCCAAGAGCCGAAGGGGTCTGCAACCCTATAGGTAAAACAACAGTATGAACTAATCAGTACCCCCAGAGCTCATATCTCTAGCTGCATATGCAGCAGAAGATGGCCTAGTCAGCCGTCATTGGGAAGCGAGACACCTTGGTCTTGTAAACTTTATATGCCCCAATACAGAGGAACGCCAGGGCTAAGAAGTAGGAATGAGTGGGAAGGGGAGCAGGGCGGGGGGAGTTTCTAGGGGACTTTTGGGATAGCATTTGAAATGTAAATGAAGGAAATATCAAAGAAGAAGAAGAAGAAGAAGAAGAAGAAGAAGAAGAAGAAGAAGAAGAAGAAGACGACTTTCCTTGACCAATAAATTTAAGATTATTTTAATTTATGGCTCCTGACTGGAAGTAATTAAAAGCTACAACTGGGGGTGGGAGTCTCTATGTGCTCATTATTGGATGAGTTATATCTTATATTAGAAGAATCCTATTTAGAAACATCAACATATGTGAAGAGTAGTTTGTGAATTAGTAAAAAGAACAATAAGAATTGAACAGATGTCACAGCAGTTAATAGTGTGTGCTGTTTTTGCAGCAGACTTGAGCTGGGGTTCCAGTATCCATATTAAGCAGTTAAAAACCCTATGTAACTCCCTTCTTCAGGGGCTCTGACTCCCTGCCTTTTTTGGCCTTCTCTGGCAACTTATGTGTACATACTCCACAAAGATACATGTGCATACAAATCATTTAATATTTTTTCAAAATTTCTAAAAATAACTCTTGTGTAATAAGATTGAGGCAGGAGGTTATTACTCCCTAAATACTCAAAAGGAGACTATTTTACTAGGGATAAAATTAGAGAAATATATCTTTAAGAGAGTTTCTCAAATATTTCAGCTTGGGAAAAGAGGGTATATTTTTTACCCATTTAATATATCAGTCTTCTCAAGACAGAACAAACATTAAAAAACAAAAACTAAAACAAAACAAAAACCAAAGAGTATTTCAGAGATAAAAAGAAAAATAATACTCTTATTTTTTTCCAACTATGGGAGCGGTTTATCGCTGGTTAGGCATAGTGTTGATTGTGATGAACTCTTAGTTGACAAGAGATCACGCCCTGAAGCCATGATAAACCTCCATCACACCACACCACAGTAACATGACAGTTCTACGGCTGAGGCACTTATTGCTGCTTTTCTTCACCCACTGAGTTTCCACATGAAATCTATATTGTATACACAATGCCTGGAAGACAATACAGCTGAACACCAGCCATCACCTTTTGTCAACTCAGCTTCTTGCATGCTGACACCATACAAATCGACTATTTTTAACTTGTTACATGCTTCTATCAGAGGCTGTGAGTAGAGGAGTGTTAAAAAAAGGAAGCAAGAATTCACTGAAGTGGAAAGCTAACAGGCCTTTTCCCATCTAGGTGGCACAGAAGTTGCTCTCTCTAGGGGTCTGGTTTGCATCACAGTTCCTCTGACTTGTGACTTTCAGATTATGTTATTGAAAACAGCTGCAATAGTAGAGTGTTCCAGGATGGCAATTCTGCTTTGGTGAGATCATTTTCACATTTAACCTGCACATTCCCACTGGATTTCTACCTGCAAAATTGTTTCTTTTCAATTAAACAAAAATATTTCTTTTCAAACTAGGTCCTATGTTCCCACATTACAGTACATAAATTTATTAGCCAGTGATTTGTTCCATTTGGAAGTAACATATTATCAGAAAGAGATATCAGAAATATATTGTCATTCATTTATATTTTCTCTTCAAAAAGGTCCCACTGTAACCTCATTTGATTTCTCTGCACAACTCATCTGTTACAGGAACATATGATTGCTAACATCCCCAGATCTACTTATTTCTCAGAAGAAATCAGTGAACTCGTCTAGAAGCTATTAAAGAGTTTATAGAATCTGATGCTAAATGACTTCCAGATTAATAAATGCACAGTAATAGTATATTGTTCTTTATATGTCTTGGCTTCTACAATTTATGTGGTTTTGTGCTATATTTTCGTGAAGACCTTATTTTCTGACTCCTCTGAAATACTTCTCTTTCTTTGTTTACTTGGGGGAGACTCAAGAATACAAATTATTTTTGTGTTCATGTAATCTACTTTCAAAGTTCCATCTTTAATCAATTTTTTTATGTGATAACATTTGTACACGTGTATGCTATAGATGTCTGAGTGATTACAAAGTAATAGAAGTCTTAGATTGTGGAGGAGATGGATCTCACATTTGGAAGGGGGAGGGGGGTCCTCAGCCGCATTTCCTCCACACAGAACAGAGCAATTAAGTAAATAGAAAGCCAGTCCCTATTTTCATAGAGGCTACATAGCCATTGTATTACCCCTGTCTCCAAGATCCAACCTGTGCCTGAAGGGGTACAAAACTCAATTTGTGGTTGCTATTTGATACAGTTTTGATATCTAGGTAGGTATTCTAATAATAATACTTGTCACTACTCACAAAAGCAGAAATATAGATGTGGGAGAATATAAGTACATTTACAGGAATTTTATATAAATTAAATATGAAAGTATTTTTAATTGTATGTGTGGATGAAATGCTGGTCATTTTATTGTTATAGGGAAAATCTAGGCATTTAAGAACATCAAGTGAATAAAATAGTAAGAGCTTAGATGAAATAGTTTAACAAATTATCAGTTTTTAGTGAGCATAATATGTTTAAATACCAAAATTATTGGTAAGGAAAAATAGTGTAGGGTACAGGGACTCAGAATTGAATCAGGGTAAGTTGATGTCATATATATCAAATTGGAATATGCATTTCTATGCAGGAAAGTGATGCAGTGTGGGTGGAAAGAACAGCAGCCCAAGGATGGCACAGGTGTACAGTTGTGCCATTAATTAATGGTTCCTAAAAACAGAACCAAGGCCCTCTTTCTTTAAAACAGTTTATTATATACAGGCACAGACACAGACACACACATATATACATACACACATGGGTATGGATATATACATACATTGTACACATATATTTAAAATTGACCATATAAACATGACTTTGTATGTGTACATACACTATATGTGTGTATGTGAAGTGTTAGCTTTCTATTACTGGAAAAATAATTTATATTAATCTATTTACAGAAAGAAAATCTCACCACTTTGTAGATGATTAGGTACACTGACTTGGGGCTCTGGTGAATGCCTGTGACTTCACAGATATGGCAGAGTAAACCATATTGCTTTTTGTCCAGGAAACAAAGAGAAGAAACTAGCATTCTACTGTCCATCTGAGAGCATGTCCTCTATGCCAAGAAGAAATCCTGCTAGGTCCTCGTCATATCAAAAGCTAGAGATTAAAAATTGACTATATGAGCTATCGGAAAGCATGTTTGATCCACACTATAGACACATCTTGTTGATTAATAAAAGATATAGTATAAGGGTGTGTGGCTAT
Organism: Mus minutoides; assembly: GCA_902729485.2. Lineage (NCBI taxonomy): Eukaryota > Metazoa > Chordata > Mammalia > Rodentia > Muridae > Mus > Mus minutoides. The sequence goes on from CACVCL010021307.1 coordinate 24,035, forward strand.
GTATTTAGACCATTACAGGAACTGGCTATTCTAAGATTCCCAGGGAAGACAAGCAAGCCGACAGTCTTGGTGGAAAATTATGTTGCAGTTGTAAATCTAAAGACCTTCAGTAGATGGAATTTTGTAATTTTCTTGGGATTTTTGTTTTTGTTTCCAAGACTACTATTGAAAGAGAGGACTCTCTATACTATAGAGGATAAAATGCTTTAGTCCATGTCTATAAGCTTAATTAATAAATAACCAAAACTAAAGACAAGATTTTCTACAAATGAAAACCCTAAAAGAATCTAATCAGTGAGTACAATATCCTGGGTGTGTTACTAAGTAAAATTAGCAATAACCAGCAGTGGTTTAGGTGGAGAAGGAGAAACTGTGTTCTCCTAGGCTGGTTTTGTGGAGCAGGGGTAAGGAATAGGTTGTGTTAGGCTAAATATCCACAGAAAACATCTGTGGGGAGGTCATATTTGAACTACAATTTGGGAAAACCTGACTTCTCCAAGTAGAGAGAGCTTCATGCTTCACATGTCTGGAGAACAAAACAGAAAGTCAATGTGTGAGGGGCAGACTGAAAAAAGGACCCAGGGTTCTCTGGGATAAGATGCTCTAAGGAATAATGTCAGGTATTGCAGCTCTGGAACTACTTGGTGTTTTAATCTGCCGATGTCCACAAGTCACTGGGCATTTCAAGCTTCAGGAGGCGAGCACTAAACTGTTCTTGGTCTGGAGCCACATTCAATTCAGATCACTGAATTCTGACACCAAATGTAACAGCTTCTCCCACGTCTATAGCATATCCAGCTCTTCTCAGACATCAGCTGCATTTCCTCCAATTCCGCTCAGTCTGACACTAATCAGAGTGAGTACAGAGTCCACACATTGGGAGCCCTGCTCCACAGAACAAGTGTTAATTCAGATGCCATTCACAAATTGTAGGTTCACAAGTTCCCCAAAGCATGTGTCAGATATAGCTAAAATTTGGAGAGTTTTATAGTCTAATACTCTGCTTTGGTCAATTCCTAGCTAGAATAGCTTAAGAAATTCAGAGAAATGCTTGCTTGTTTTGGGTAAGTTAATAGAAAAGAAACCAGGAAATAACTGAAGGGGAGAACTCAAGAGTGGTGCAAAAGATGAAGGGTTATCTGGGGAAAGGGTCAGGCTACAGCAGACAGAGGCAGACATGTGGCCCTGCTTCATACCCTTTCTAGGCACATCCAAGTTCCCGGCAATTTGGATATTCATTGAACACAAACGCCTTGGGATATTGATGGAGACTTTGTGATGAATCAGTGATTCAAAGTCATTTATCATCAACTGGATTACTTTTCTCATACCTTGCCTCTAATCTCCTGAGCATGTGGAGAAAATCTGAAAGTTCTAAGTTGCTATTATACCTTGATCTTTCTGGGGATCAGTCCTCATGCAGAGCCCAATTATCTGCTCACTAATATACGAGTTCCAGTCACTCAGGATATATCAAGGTACTCCTCAGTTCTAGTCTCATGCTGTCCAAGATTAGGTTTCTGGCATGGAGCTTGCTGCACCTTTGAAAAAAAGAAGTTCTCACATGGCAGAAAGACCAAAAGGAAAAGGAAGGTGAAGTTCTCACATGGCAGAAAGACAAAAAGGAAAAGGAAGGTGAAGTTCTCACATGGCAGAAAGACAAAAAGGAAAAGGAAGGTGAAGTTCTCACATGGCAGAAAGACAAAAAGGAAGGTGAGTGGGCTTGTGGTACTTTCTTGTTTTCTTTGCAATGATCAAATACCCAAGAGAAGCAACATACAGGAGACGTGGTTCATAATCTCACCACTCCATCTTGGTAGGGAAATTATGGCAGCTACAGTGGACCAGTCTGTGGGGGAAGCAAAGTGCTCAAGCTAGCAAGACTGGCTAAATTCTCCTTTGAAATCCATTCCCAGCTACACTTGTTTAGGCCAGCATTCACCTTATACAATAATGCCACCTGTTGTAGACTACATACTCAAAGTATGGACCTGTTGGTGACACTGCACATCCAAACGGTAACAAGAACCTTTTATAATGGCACTCATCCCACCCATGAGAGAGAAGAGACCTTATTTCAGAAGCATCTCTTAAAAGTTTGAAGCCCTTGATGTCCTGTTTTCCTGCTGAAGGTGCTGTAAGTTCTTTCTCCCTGCTGCTGGCCAGTTCATCTAAGGTCCCTCCCTTTAATTCCTGAGAGTCTCTTACCTTCCAGGTCTCTGGTGCATTTTGGAGGGTCCTCCCAACCTCCTATTTCCTGAGGGTACCTGTTTCCATTCTTTCTGCTGCCTCTCAGAGCTTCAGTTCTTTCCCCTCACCCAATATCAGATCAGGTTCCCCTCTCCCCCCCTCCCCAACTTCCCCCCTCCACTTTCCCTCCCAAGTCCCTCCCTCCTTCCTCCTCCCCACTTGTGATTGCTTTCTTCTCTCTCCCACGTGGGACTGAGGCATCCTTAGTGTCCTTACTTGGGCACTTCAGCTTCTTGACCTTTTTGAGTTCTGTGGACTGTATCTTGGGTATTCTGTATTTTTTTTATTTTTGGCTAATAACCACTTATGAGTGAGTACATACCACGCACACCCTTTTGGGCCTTAGTTACCTCACTCAGGATGGTGTTGTCATCCCACAGTCACATCTCTGACCCATAATTGTTCCTGTCTGAAAGAACTACAGGATGGAAATGGAGAGGAGCCTGAGGAAAAGAAGGTCCAGTGACAGGCCCAAAGTGAGATCCAGCTCAAGGGGAGGTCCCAAGGCCTGACACTATTACTGAGGCTATGGAGCACTCACACAAAGGGACCTATCATGGCTGCCCCCTGAAAGACCCAACAAGCATCTGAAAGAGTCAGATGCAGATATTTGCACCCAGCCAATGGACAGAAGCAGCTGACCCCTGTTGTTGAATTAGGAAAGGCTGAAAGAATCTGAGGATAATTCTGTAGGAGGATCAGCAGTCTCTGTTAATCTGGACCCCTGAGATCTCTCAAACACTGGACAACCAAACAGCATACACCAGCTGATATGAGTCTCCCAACANTGAAAGAGTCAGATGCAGATATTTGCACCCAGCCAATGGACAGAAGCAGCTGACCCCTGTTGTTGAATTAGGAAAGGCTGAAAGAATCTGAGGATAATTCTGTAGGAGGATCAGCAGTCTCTGTTAATCTGGACCCCTGAGATCTCTCAAACACTGGACAACCAAACAGCATACACCAGCTGATATGAGTCTCCCAACACACATACAGTAGAGAACTTCTGGGTCTGGGTTCAATTAGAGATGATATATCTAACCCTTGAGAGACTGGAGGCCCCAGGGAGTTAGAGGTCAGGTGGGGTGGGGTGGGGGCGTTGACATAGAGACAGGGGGTGGAGAAGAGGTTTGGGATGTGGAGCAGTGGGAGGGCGGATGGGGGTGTGGGGAATGGAATATGGAGTGTAAAAAGTAAATTAATTAAAAAAAAAACTTTGAGACTCTTATTGCCTTTTCATTAGCAGTTATATCTCAACATGAGTTTTGGACCCATCTTTAAACCATAACAATAGATCTTTATAAGCCGTATTAATTATCCTGCATTCCTCACTGTGACACAATACTGGAGAAATCCAACTTCATGGAGGAGAGGTTTGTAAATGCCCACGCTACCGCCTCGCTGGCAAGAATGGACGTGGATACCAGAATCCTTCTGCAAGCATATTTTATTACATCATGCGGAGGAAGAGGGCAAGCCCAAGATGGGTCCCACTTAAATACACCTCAGTGAGACGTGTGTCGTCAGGATTGGCTGACTGCCCATTACCTCAAGTTCTGCCCCAGGATGGGCGGTGACTTACGTGGCTTTGTCACAAGCGCATGCGCACTGAACTTGTTTGCTTGTCCCAGGCTGGGGGTGGTGACAGGATGTCGGCGCCAACTTGGAATGGCGGCAGAACCAGCTTGGGCGTGGCTCTCTACAAGGTTTAATATGGGTCATAATTACAAGCGTTTTCAGCCATGGCCTCTTGGGCCCACTGTTTCTGGTCCTGTAGCGAGGCAGAACATCATGGCAGTATAATGTGGTAGAAGGAAGTTGCTAACCTCCTTTGAGCCAGGGAAAGAGTGAGAGACAGGAGAGTACAACAGTCTGCAAGGGTCTAGAGGCAACATTTTCAGTTCAAAGGCATGTGCCAATAACTTACTACCTTTAATAGACCCCTCATGCCTCACCTGAGTAGTACATTTGCCTTTAAACATACATTTGTCTTTCAACGTACCAACGAATCAGACGTTGATATGGTTAAAACATTCATAATTAAGTAAACTTCCAAGGCTCCATCTCTGCTGCTGCAACTGGGACCAAGTTCAACATGAGTCTCTGAAGAATATTTCATATCTTAGAAATAAGTAAGTGCTTTTGAAAAATTCCTCTTTATTAGAAGTTAACCAGACAGGATTCAACTGGTGTTACAGGAGGGAAAGTTGCAGTCTACCAATACCACAGGACAGAGTTCTCACATAACCTTATCTCCTGTTATGGTAACATTCATTAGACCAAAAAGAAGTATTTACACATCATTGCCTTCTCTACAGAGAGAATTGGCTTTGTTTCAATAGTTTGTGTCTCCAAACCATTGAATTCTTCTAAAATCATTTACTATACCACTAATTACTGCCCTTCTTTTGGTTAGCAAGTGGGCTTTCTGGGACAGTGGGTAGTGCATTGGACTTCCAGTATGACCAAGAGATAATAAAATGGAAAAATTTTTTCCAATTACACTCATATAAATCAATTTAAGCTCGTGGAACACAATTAACTAAATTCAGGAAACACAAACCCAATCAGTTTATTCTTTCATTTATTAATCTGGTCTAGATAGTTATATTCTCTACCTCTTGACATTGTAAAAGGTATGGAGAAAAATATTTTGTGTCCATGTAAAAGACATAATTATTCATGTGTCTCTTAGAGGGGCAACGGGAAATCTGTGTTGATACTTCAATAGTACTTGACCTTTGTCCTACCTGCTTTACCTGTAGCAACTTTTCTTCAAATGTTGTAACATGTAAATAAAAAAATAAGCTTCATATGTGGCTTTTATTAGTATGCTGAAGTAAAAACAAAAATATCCTTAATAGGAACATTAGAATGTAATTGTAGGGATTAAGGTATATTTGTTTAAAAATGGAATGCACATTTCAGTTTTAAGAAGATGGGGCACTATGCATAGTGATCAAAAAAATACAAGTGAGAAGAAACCTGGGGGTATATATAGGAGGATTCATTAGTTAACTATACTTCAATGGTTATATTTTATGCACTTTTATTTTATTCTATTTTTTTTAGATTTATTTATTTAATGTATGTGAGTACATTATTGCTGTCTTCAGATTCACTATAAGAGGTCATCAGATCCCATTACAGATGGTTGTGAGCCACCATGTGGTTGCTGGGAATTGAACTCAGGACTTTTAGAAGTGCAGTCAGTACTCTAAACCACTGAACCATCTCTCCAGCCCCCTTATGTGCTTTTACTATTGATAACTGAATGTGCTTTCAGCCCCTTCAAAGGCAACAAAAATATTATAATTAATATAATTCACAATATCATGCAAATATTAGCACTCATCTTTAAACAAACATATTTGCTTTTTTTATTTTCTGGGGGGGGGGGGCTGCACTAATGCCATCACACACGTGAGGAGGTCAGAGGATGTCTTTCAGAAGCTGGTTCTCTTCTTCTGCCTTGTAAGTCCTAGGGATTGGACTAAACTAGTTTACCATGGTAACAAGCATCTTTACCCATCGAACATCAGGCATGTCCCACTGATTATTTGTTTTAGGAATATATATCACTTTTCCACAATTATAAAATCATGAAGACATAGGGCAGTGCACATTTCTCTTCCAAGATCAAGTGCTAAGATAGGACGAGTTGTGTTGCAAATGAGATGTGAGCTTGTTTAGGTTAAGACTTCTGAGTAATGTTCTTATTTAATAGGATTCTATTTTGATGTATAGTGTACCTTCTACATAATGAGTTTTGCATTTCAAATGGTTGAAAACTTTAACCAGACAGAATTTGAAGTATTGCACATTTCCTAAAGAGAAGTATTGATCACTTTCTCCTTAGTTATTTAGAATCACTGATACAAATTAATTATTTAGCCCATATTTGAGTCTTCAGCACTCTGCAGGAGATGAAGAGATTTTAAAGTCTCCACTCTTTCATATACATATACAAAATAAAAAATATAAATATAAATATTTTCATAATAGCACTTGCTTGGGAATTTCTCTTTATGGATGGCAATAAACTGGAGATTAGCTACAAATAAGTCCAAGATCAATGTTACCTGTTCTTTGTAACAGCTCTAAAAGTACAAGAAAAAATAAAATGAGAAAAATTCACTGCTAAAGATTTGAAGTAAAAAAAGACAGTCTAAAGAAGTCTAAAGAAGGTACAATTCCTATAGATAGATTTTAGTATCTTCATTGAGATAAATGTGTTTTGAACATGATCTTTTCATTGTCACTTGTTTTTGCAATTTTAGTATGTTCTTTGGACAAAAGGTTCTAGCCTGGTCCAGGCAGGCAGATGAAGCCATTTGTAGAATGTAAAAGCTGCAGGACCAGGAAGCTAATTAGCAATTTATTTATTCAGACATGCAAGTCAGCTTCTCTTTGGGACTCTATCCAAGGAAACACAGAAAGCCTCAAAACACATCCACAGACAGATCCATTAGTGTGTAGATTGACACAATTTATCATGATTTCTCATGTGAGTCTTTTGGGGACTATTTGTCTGCAAACTTTATTATTATTTGTATTATTTACTTATGGTAAAAAAAAATGTTTGAGTGCTATTGCTGGGAAGAGGCTCTGTTTGGGGATTCGTAATTAGCTGCTTCCTGTTCATTTTACTTGCTAATGTGTTGCTTTTCTCTCTAGAAGTTTTTTAATGGCTCAGATGACAAAGCGTTCAGCTTCATGAAGATTTCAATAGCTAAACAAATGTTTAGATTTTTATTTCAAAATAAACCAAGAAATAATTCACCAATGGACAGTATGGTGTCGAAATCAACAGGGAGTCATACTGAAAATTTGCTATCAAGAGTCCTTGTCCTTTGACCTTAATGAAGCAGAGTTAACCTTTCAAAATGTAAGGTACTTCAGGAAAAATTTACCTATGAAGAATTTCTGTGGTGGAATGTTAGGCTGCTCTCAGTTGATCATTAACTGACCTTTTTATATGGATGTGTGTATGTGTGGCTATGTACATGGTTCTAGGCTCCAGGGCAAGAATGGGTAGCAGTGAATCCCTGGACTGAATGACAGGTTAGCTCTTCAGCACGGTTTTATGGCAAAATATTGGCAAGGCTTCTGGAAGACATCAGAGTGAACAAGGAATTGGGGTACACATGGCGATCCACACTATTGATCTGCGGTATAGTCATGCCCTACTTCCAGAGCCATTTATTCACCACATCTTACTCCTGATACCGGCTCCATATAACCACTACCTGGATCACAGGCCATAAAATGCCTCCTGACTAAGTTTCACAAAGATTGCTTTCCCAATCTGCAGATGTGTTCAGCTCCAGGCTTTGATACATATCTCATTGCCTCCTGGTGGGTCAAGGGAGGCTAGACTTTGTTTGTTTTCCTTCTTATTTATTTATCTCCCAATTGCTGCCTTCCTCCCAGTTTCCTCCCCCAGAGTCTCTGCTCTCTCCCATCTCCTTTCCCTTCTTTGAGAGTGTGGGACAACCCCCCCTCCCAACCCCAGTGTACCTCCCCACCCTGGCACATCAAATCTGTGCAGGGTTAGTCACATCCTCTCCCACTGGGGCCAGACAAAGCAGCTCTGTTTGGACTGGATTGGATCCCATAGTCAGGGCTTTAGGGACAGCTCCACTCCAGTTTTGGGGGGAATGTAGAAGGCGATTGATCTGAACATCTGCAGCATACATGCCGAGGGCCCATGTATGCTGAGGATAAACTTTGGATGAGAAACCTCTTGGACTTTTCTCAGCTTTCAATCATCCAGTCTACCTTGTGCGCTTCATTCCAGTTCCTCTGAAAGTAGATCCACAATAATCTCTCAAGGATACATATAGCTATGACATATGTTCTTATGTTACAAAGATATTCTGAGACATGGAGGGCAAATAAGAACTAGTCAGAAAGGAAAGGGTTAAGGAAGTGATAAGTATCCCCTCCCTGAGAAGACACCACTACACAGAAGAGTACAGCTACACCAAGAGGGAAGAATTGTTTATTTATTAATGAATAAACTCATGATGCACCCAGGGTACACTTAAAAGATTGAGGGCTGGTTCTAAGCAAAGGAGTAGTATGATAAATGAAGCCCAAAGGTTAAAACTTTAAATTTCCTAATCTCCAGTTATCTAATGACAGAAAGGATTGAAAATTTCAGATCATCACCTAAATTTTAGACTATATAGCATTATGTGATATTTGAAATATTGTATGTGTTTGATATACTTTGGAATCATAAGTCTAAGACTGAACCTTTAGCATGTGCAGGAGAAAACTGTTATATGGGTTCCTCCTAACTCTTCCACTTGTCCACCACAATTGTGACTGTAGTCCTCAGTATTTAGGATGTAAAAAGCCTGCAACAGTGGCACCAGCCCATAGAGCTTCTTGTTCTTATCCTTTGTCCCAAGCACAATGTCCTGGATTAAGTATGAGGAGTATAGTATAAAATAGTAAGAGTAAAATGTATCTATGAGAGGCACTTGCCCACAGTCAGGTAGAAAGCCTGCATATAGCATACCATTTTAAGCATATTTTAGTGCCAAGCAAGTCGTAAACATTCTACATGTGGTATTTGGCATGATCTGGCAGTAACCTAGGAGGATGGGTCTTCAGAGACTTGGTCGCTGTGCATATTATTAAACACAAATGTGTATCATAGCTTTAGAGAAACGACTTCTAAAATTCTATATAAGAGAGAAAATTATGCGTTACATCTGACTGCCAAATGCAGAACTAAATTAAGGGTTATTTTTGTAAAGTCAATCCTCTTCTCATGTTTGTGTTGTAACTAATGTTGCATTTCTAGTTGTTGGGAATGCAAATTGGCATAATTTGTGATTTCCCAGAAGTACAATGATGTATAACTATACTCAGAGGTTAAAAGTTGCATGCCCTCCATTTTGTCCTGGACAAGCATCTGCAGCTACCTACCACACTTCTGCTCCACTCCTGTTCCGTGTTTGCTTTCCCTACCTCCTCTGGATTTTAATAACACATCCATCCCTCTACTTGCTATGTCTTTTGCAAATTATTTCCACACACAGGTGATTATTATTTAAGAAATCAATAATGCAATTCAGTGCTTGTAAGTTTCTTCAGAAGAGGAAGAAGTATTTGGCACCCCTAGAGTCGCTAGAGTCACTCTTTCTGCTCACCACCACATGCCTTCAGCCCAAGCCCATAAAAGACTGTTTTCATAGCTGTTGTTGGAGCAATCACTTCAGTGTTGTTGAGATTTTCTCTTCTCTGATTATTTCCAAGTCATGAAGATGCTTTTTACATAAGGTTTGAGTAACTGGCATTTCTTTCTGTGGAACTTCTAACTTGGGTTATACTTGATGTAGACTCTTGGTATGGTTTTTATCTACTTAATCAACTAAATCAGATTGCACAGATGCCTGTATCTTTCAGGAGCTTACCTTGTCCTTGAGTCTGAGAGACTCAGATATGTGAGAAAAAGTGATGCCGATGCCACGAGTGGTGGATATACTTCAGGGAAGAAGCACGGTCTGAGACAGAGCAGGAGCAGTGAGCTGCAATGAAGATCACATGGCTGTGGCTCATCTAGACCATGTGAGGGCTGAGAGGAGACTCTACACATTAATATGAGATTACATCTAAGCAAGTTAGAATAGTACACTACTGTTAGCTGAAGGAATCTTCTTTCTCTGTATGTTTCTTTCTCTTAATCTTCTTGATCCTATATGAAGATATCTCTAATAAAATTTCTAGCTTTACTTCACTATGTTTCTTAGTCCTGAAATTCTTCCTAGCAGAAACGTCATACATTTTGGGTTGGCCTGAGAAAGGCGTCTCCTAGAGGAATACCTGGTGATAGGCTGTCACCTCACTGGTGACACCCTTAGCAGTACTCAGAGTTTAAGCTGGAAATCTGATGACAGAGCCTACATCACTCCCATGGCTGTTCTCTTCGGTCAGTTGCTAATAAATTACACATGTTGGTGATCAACCAAATGGATGAATAATATGAAAATACATAGGGTGTTTTCCCATTCACACCAGCACACATGTGAATTTAGCTATCAAGTCCTTTTCGGTGTCAATGATATGATTCACATAAGTAGTAAGACAGGGTTGAAGTCTAGTTCATTATCCAAATCCCAGCCAGTGCCAACCATCATGGAATCATTAGAAAATTATTACATTTCATTATATAAGCCTTCAAAGGCACTTTTTTGCCCCTCCAAACACACAGCTACTTTACCGTTGTAATGTGTAACTGCCCAATAAAATTGCTTTTAAAGGTTTTCTTGCTAACCTTTGACCTTGAGGACTATGTATAATTTATTATCCTCTAATCAGTCAAATCGCTGCCTTTCTTATGTTTTGGGAGATTTCCTTTCTTCTTCCACCAACATTGCTCTTACAGGTTTTTTTGTTTGTTTTGTTTTGTTTTTAAATCCCGAAGCAACACATTTTAATCATCTGTCATCTTAATTTAGGAGATATTTTTGTTCTCAATTAGTCTTTAATGAAAATAGTTTGTTGTCCTGAGTAAAATTGCTGTTTGTTGTAAATGTTTTTTTTTTTTTTTTTTTTTTTTTTTTTTTTTTTTTTTTTTTTTTTTTTTTTTTTTTTTTTTTTTTTTTTTTTTTTTTTTTTTTTTTTTTTTTTTTTTTTTTTTTTTTTTTTTTTTTTTTTTTTTTTTTTTTTTTTTTTTTTTTTTTTTTTTTTTTTTTTTTTTTNAACCCTATACATGTATGAAAGACTCTATCCCACTCAGGATTAAGTTTATGGTGTGGGAATTAATTGACACTATATTGACAGCCGTACTTTTGAATATGGACAGCCTCATGTCCTGAAGTCAGCCTGCAGCAAACAGATTTACACACATCTACACTTCTCTCTGTAAATGAAGGCAGCTTCAAAGGAGGAGCTTTGAAGCTGGACTTAAAAATTCATTCTACTCTATTCTACTCCTGGTGAAAAATAAACGCATTATCAATTTAGATAATCTTTTCTCAAAATAGATTGATATTTTTGCTGAACAATAACTCCTTTTAAACAACTGACATTCACTTCACAAACAGTATAACTGCATATGTTTTTATAACCAGGTAATTTCTTTAAAGTAAGGTTCTTTTGAATTCCCTTTGAAGTGCCAGTGTTCTTTCCCTCTGTTCCCAGAGCTTTCCTGCTCTTTCTGTGTCTTGGGTTGCCATCCAGTGGCAACAGCTACACACTTCACTTGTGTGACAAAACCCTCTCTGTCTGCCAAGCAGGGTGACTCTTCTGACTGAGAACTCAATGATAAAATTGTAAACTTGATTTATCCCAGTTGTACCCATGCTTCCCACTGAGACCCATACATCTATGCATATGTCTAGATACTGACGGAGGGAAAGCAGCAGATGATAGCTTACAGAGAAAAGAATGTCTTTTATTTTCTTAGGAAAGATATTGTCCACATTTATTATTTCCTTATAGTCATTATAAATAATGGGAAATATAGAGTTTGTGTAAGTTTTACAGTGTCACTAATTTTTACATTTATACATTAATGATGATTGTACTTAAATCAAATGTACCAGCTTTTGATGTTTATCTCAGGTATGATGGAATCTATGAGTAAAAGTACCATATATCAATTTGAGCATAGAAGTTAACACAGCTAAATTCATCCACTTATATCATTTATTCTAAGACAGAAAATTTATGTTTAGTATATATAATTTAAAGGATGCATTTTAAATAACTTGTATAACCATCTTAAACTCTAGTTTGTGAACAGCGGTGAGGATCCTGCACTATCACAACATTAAATGAGACTTACTTAAGCTACTTTAAAGAAAAATATAATGAACACATAATAGCTTAAAATTAGTGTTTCTTTGTTTAAAACGTAGTATAATTTGATTTGTGATTGTCTTTCCATATTTGAAGATGAAGAAGTCTGGAGGCAAAATAACTTGAAAAATAGTCTCAGCTAGATTAAAATCTGTGTCTTTGGATGAAGGAAGTTTTGGTTGGAGCTTATTGGTGTAACATATATTAACTTCTTTTTATCATTTGATAACTGCTTTAGAGAGCTCACTCTATGGTCACATGGCCTCATGGACTTGGGAAGAACTTCCTACTAATGAAAGCATGAGATAGAAGATAACTATTTTACTTCCTGTCTGATGGGAATGCAGATGGGGGAGCATGGGAGAGAGGGAGGGTGCTTCCACTTGGCTGGCTTTCAACATTTTTATTTTTATTTATCCAGACTCCATGTCTACGGGATGGTGTCTGTCTCTCATTCAACTAATTGTCTCTGGGTTTGCCTTCACAAACTCACAGGTGTTACTCATCAATCTAAATCTAATCAAATTGATAATAAAGACTAATTATTAAAATTTTTCTTTTTGATAAGTTGCTATTCAAAACAATTTACTAAATTGTAATGTCCATCCTGGACATTGCAGAAGTCTCATGTTTATTTTACAACGGAAAAATATATTCAGTTCCATTTCAATGATACCCATGTTTTCAGGGTTCCAACTTTCTTCAAAGGCTCCTCAAGACTCAATATCTGCTTTCAGTTGTGAGTCCATGGAGAATAAAATGGTAAGTTACACATTGTGCTAATCTACCATGGTGTAGAGTAACATCTTTATTCCACAATGTTAGAAAGATGGTCCAGGGAAGAAGAGATGGGACAGTGGCAAGAATGCAACCAAACAGCAAAGTTAAATGCTCTAATTCTGTGTCAGGCATCTGGGGCACATGATGTCCAGAGCCGAGCTCTAAGCAAATACAGCAACACCTCTGTATGGACTCTTTTTTATGCTGATTTAATTCACTATCTGCATATTTCTTAGGCAGATTCCAACTTAGACTCTCTGCTCATAGTTCCAAGCACTGTGCTCTCTCTTTGGTGCTCCTTTCTGGGAATCTGATCCTGACATATAGTGTGTGGTACCAGGAGCTTTCCTCCACAGTCTTGACGAAAGCGACCACAACATCAAACTCTTACATTGTGCATGTTTGAAAAACTTTTGTCCTATGGACAATGCCAAAGTCTGCAGCTGGCTCAAGTAGTAGCTGGGTCTCTTTGGATTACACCTATTAATAGATACAGTTTTCCTGGATGACTAAACCTTGAAAAAAATATCTAGATGGGCCTGAGCATGCAAGTCATCCAGTGGCTTGGCTCTCTTATCATTGTATTGAGATTATAGTTTTATACTTCAGTGACTGAACTTGGTGAGGTATTCCCAACTTCTGAGATGTTCTCACAATATATTTCTTATGGCCCCAGTGCAGCGTGCTTGTATTCTCCTTAATGACCATGATATCTTTAACAACCACTCCTTTCATGTCTACAGACCACATTCCTTCCATTAGTAGCCAGACTGTACTTCTGGCAAATTCTTCTGCTAAACTCTTTGCTCCTATCCTTATGGAATCTGTCTCAAACTAGCTATCACTAATCAATCCCGTCTTTGTTTGTTTGTTTGTTGTTTGGCTTTTGTGGGTTTTTTGTTTTGTTTTGTTTTTTTGTTTTGGTTTTGGTTTTTGGTTTTTCAAGACATGGTTTCTCTGTGTAGCCCTGGCTGTCCTGGAACTCACTTTGTAGACCAGGTGGGCCTTGAACTCAGAAATCTGCCTGCCTCTGCCTCCTGAGTGCTGGGATTAAAGTCATGCACCACCATGGCCCGGCCAAACCCAAGTCTTAATACTATACTTTTTTGAAATGCCTGCCAAATTAATTAATTTTATGTTTTTAAAGTCACCATCCTACAAAGTTTACAAAAAAAAGATGAAACAGAGACAAAATATTTTCCAATATATAACACAAATGGCTTCTGTACAGGTGCCCTGTAGAGGCCTTATGACCTAATTAAACTCATGATCATATTTATATTAGTTGTAGTCCTACTTGGAAAAAAAGCAACAAAACAGAACAACTAAATAGGAAAATATTTATTTTGACTTTGTTTCAGAGAGTTTGGTCCTTCCTTGGTTGGCCACATATACGTGGGCATAAGGTATGGGAGTGGAAATGCTAGCCAGAAGGTAGACTGCTAACTAGGGGGCAGGGAGAGAAGAGCTGTTGCTGTTTGCCTGGCTTACCACTTCCTCTCTTCAGCCTATTTTCTTCCTTTTATATTTCCCACTGGATTTCCTATAGTCTGGAGGAATAATTTTCAGTTACTCCCCCCACCCCCCAAAACCGTCCACCTTCATAGATACACCCGAGGTGTACCTTACCAATAAACTAGATGTGTCTGAATCCAGTTAACTTGTAAATAAAGATTAGCAGTAATGTTTTCCTCCTATTTCCTAATCCTTTCTTGTCTTTTTTTCTTCTCTTTAATTTAGGTTTGTGAGTGAGAGCTTCCATGTATGTATTTGCAGTATAGCCCGTTGTGAGCCACTTGATGTGAATGCTGACACCCAAATTTAGGTCCTCAGCCAGAGCAGCAAGTGCTTCTGACCTTCTAACCACTGAAGCTCTTTTTCAAACTCATGTAATCTTTTAAAATTAATTAACTAATTAATCAATTAATTTTGGTATTTTTCCAGTTTGTGTATTGGATCCCTAGGAACTGGAGTCACAGAGAGTTATGAATTATCATGTAGGTCCTGGGAATTGAATACGGGTCCTCTGGAAAAGTAGCCAATGGTCTTAACCACTGAGCCATCTGTCTAGCCCATGTAACTTATTCTTGATGAAGAACAAATGTATTTTAGGGTTGTCTGCCACATTGGTAGGGTTGACTGGTTATAGGAATCTGCATTTACGTCCCTATGACTGCATAACATTCATTCTATGCACTGAGCCATCTCACTAACTCTCTTTTTGCTTTTAATCTGTATTTTCTGAATAACTGGTGATGTGATGATTTTATTGTGGTTACGGTTTGTTTTGGTATGTGTGCTGGCTGTATTGCTTCCTGTGGGAGACATCTATTCATGCCCCATTTTCAAGGTCAAAAATCTTTGTTTGTTTCTAATAACTTTATTTTGTCAGAAGATTTCTTAAATTTTTTATTTTTAATATTTTAAGCTTAATCTTTCAAAATTTCATATATTTATATGATGTTTTTTAAAATATATTCACCACAGCCCCTCCCAGAATCCCTTCTTAACTTTTTGTCTTAGGTGTTAACCCACTAAGTCCAGCCATGCTGCCCATGTGTGTATGGATGCTGGGATAGGCTAATGACCTTAATCCTTTGGTTCCTAACATTCTAGGTAAATGTTAGTCATCTGTTTTTGTCGTTAATACTTTTTAATTCAGCCATTTATTTATAACAATGTATTTGTGTCACAAGTATGTGCCACACTGTCTTCTAATTACTGAAGGTACATATTTGATCAAGGAATGGTTCTTACTCTCTTGAGCTATACTGTCTTATTTTAATGGCATAATATTCTGTGATAATTTCTATGCTGTAAATCCAGAAGTTTAAAAGAAAAGAGTGATGGACCAGTTGCAATGTTGTTTTAGTTGATATTTTATTCAGTTTTTAGTTTAATGGGAGAGCCAAAGTTTTCAGTGATATATTCAGAACATTCAGCATTTTTTATAACAAAAAGTGTTCCTGGTAAAACATGATAGATTACAACTATATAATTAACTTTCTTCATTTTAAATATTG
Source organism: Mus minutoides (assembly GCA_902729485.2). NCBI lineage: Eukaryota > Metazoa > Chordata > Mammalia > Rodentia > Muridae > Mus > Mus minutoides. The sequence continues at coordinate 39,907 of CACVCL010021307.1, forward strand.
AATATATATTTTACATGCAGTAGGATAGTCTCTTTTGGTCAGCAACTCAGTTTTTGTATTCATGGAATGCAAAAATAAATATTAGTGCATTTAAATATTTTCTTTTTTCCAGTGCATTACCAATAATGAATGTCACTGGCAAAGATGAAATAATTAGAGACATTATCTGCAATACTGATGCTTTCCTTACCAGCATTTCTCCACACTTTTTGATACTTGTATGGCCCTAAATAAACTTTGTATGAATACAGACAACTTCATAAGATCTTATAAGGACTAGTTCTTTAGCCAAAGCTGAGAGGAAGACTGCATTATGTTATTATTTTCTTGTGTCTACTCAACATATCACATATAAGATTCTCACTTAATGATTGAAATCCTGATTGTGCCTCATAGAGGCATTTACTACTATCTCTCATTAGTCACAGTTTTCTTTACCATGATTAGATACATGACCAAAGCATCTTCAGGAAGGATTAATTTGGGCTTATAGTTTGGTACAATCCACTCTTGTGTGGACATGAGAGTATCTAGAAGGTGAGGCAGATGGTCTGTTCCATACAGTTAGAAATGAGAGAAAGAGGAATTTGGGGATTTAGTTTACTTTCTCTTGTTTGCTGACTTCTAGAATTTTATCTTATGGAAAAGTTGTTCGCATACTAGTATGGACTTCCACACTTCAATGAACTCAGTCAAGAGGCTCCCTCGCAAGCATGACCAGAGATCTATTTCTATGGGGATTCTCTATCTGTACCAACATCAGCTAAAACATATTCTAACACCATTATTTGTGTTTAATCCTAAGCAGAGAGACATGAAGAAAGAGGTAAATTTTGCAGAGACCAAGAACCCTTTCATCTAAGCTGAAATCATGTTAGGTTCACAGTTCAAGGAAGGAACACAGAGGAAGGCCACTGCTTAGGAACTGAAACCAGAAAACCAGGAATCACAGCCACGTAGATTCCACCATGTAAGGAGAGAAATATGGATGCATTTTTGGCCCCTTACACACGTTAGTATACCACTGTCCTCTCAAGTAATTCTTAATAACTACATGTACCTGAAAATCACTTTTCAAGGAAGGCTAGAAGATGAACCTGGTAGTACAGAAGAATCAAGGGTAAAAGGTTGGTACATACAGCTCCATCCTCACTTTCTAGTTCCTTTACATAAACTGCAGCTCCATGAGGCCGTCTTCCTCTCCCTCTTTACTTTCTTTATTTATGTTTTACATGTTATTCCCTTCCCCTGTTCATCTCCCTCCCCCTGCTTCTATGATGGTGTTCCTCTACCCACCCACCCACTCCCACCTCCCTTCCCTTGATTCCCCTACACGAGGGCATTTATGGAGCCTTCATAGGACCAAGGACCTCTCCTCTCACTGATGCCCAACAAGGCCATCCTCTGCTATATATTCTACTGAAGTTATGGGTCTCTCCATGTGTACTCCTTGGTGATTTAGTTCTTTTGGAGCTCTGGGGGTCTAGTTGGTTGATATTGTTGTTCCTCCTATGGGGCTGCAAAGCGCTTCAGCTCCTTCAGTCCTTTCTTAAACTCCTTGGAAACCCAGGGCTCAGTCCAATGGTTGGTTGCAAGCATCTGCCTCCGTATTTGTTAGGCACTGGCAGGGCCTCTCAGAAGACAGCTGATCAGGCTACTGTCAGCAAGCCCTTGCTGGCATCCACAATAGTGCCTGGGTTTGGTGACTGTATATGGGATGAATCCCCAGGTAAAGCAGTCTCTGGATGGCCTTTCCTTCAGTCTCTGCTCTACATTTTGTTCTCCATTCTAAGAATTTTGAGATATCCTTATGCCATTGAAAACTCTTTCATTTTCTCTGTATGTAATACAAGAGATCTGGTTGGTGCCCCATCTTTCATCAACTACTTGTCAATGACCAGTACCTCTATCTACAAGGTTTATTAAGATTGGAAGTGATTTTTTAGTTTTGAAGACTAACAAACTAAGTATGGGTTTGAGCATATAAAATAGACTCATCAAAGAACAGAAGAAACTCTTTGCTGAAAGCATCACACACACACACACACACACACACACACACACACACAATCCGTGACTCCAGTTCCTGTTTCTGACTGATTACAAGGTCATGTTCCTCACTATAATTTTCTTTTTCTGTCACCTTTCCATTTCATCCCACATGACAAACTGTGTCCCAAGAGCTTCCTTTCACTTGTTTGCATGGCTCATACTTTTATCCTACAAAGTCCTCAGTATTCTGACCTGCACTGCACTGTTCTTATTTCATTTTCATTGTTTTCAAAAATGGAAAGACCCAAAGGTGTCTAGCGACTCACAATGATCACTTGTAGACCAGAACCAACCACCCCTTTTAGTTAGTAACTCACACTGCCTGTTATTATTGAATCAGTAGCATGGAACAGAGTTGTGAAATAACAAGATGAACATCTCAACTTCCGATTCTTTAAAGTCTCTTATGTTCTGAAAGAATCACCTTTTGCTTTGCTGTCAGAGAATTCCTAATCAGAAAACATTATGCTTGTGATGTTAGAAAGTGAATGATCTACATTTGAGTGGATATCTGATGTATTCATGAGAAGACACACTGGTGTTTCCATCCTTTGGTTTCGACTATGACCAAAACGGATCATATTTTTTTTAAGATATTAAAACTTCATTTCCCTTCTTGTTTACTGTGTCCCAAGCTAGGATAATGAATATTGTGTATAGAAGTCAGTCTGTTTTCTTTAGAAATTTGTACTTTTAGGCCATCTGATGTGTGTGTGTGTGTATGTGTGTGTGTGTGTGTGTGTGTATGCACATTCATGGGAGTGTAGGTGTACACATGCACATCAATATATGTGCATATGTGTGTATGAAAGGCAAAGGTAAACTGTTATCATTCCTCTCAGTCTCTTTAGATAGGGCTCTCACTTGGGTCTAGGGCTCACTGAATATGCTAGTCTGGTTGGCCAGCGAGATCTTGTCTCATCCTAGGCAGTGCTGGGTTTCCAGTTGTATACCACCATGCCCAGGTTTTTGTATGAATTCTGGTATTGGACTCAGACCCATATCCTTGCATAGCAAGCACTTTACCAACTGATATCTTTCACCCCTCCCTGCTTTTAAAGCAATGGAGTTAATAATACCAGTTAATTCCATTTAGGGTGAGTTTATATTAATTTCTTTTGTACAACATGCAGATTTCATGGAGTGCATATGGTTGATGACAATGTCTGTCTGAGAAACAATGCAATGTCATAGACTCAGCTGCTGGAAAATGACCCTTAGCGGTAGTGTTATATAGAAATCATTAAGGAAAGACTATCACATTGGATGGATGTTTATGTCAAGCCCTTCATCTCATCCCAATGAAGCTGTTCCCCATGGCTGGAATATAGAATGACAAAGAAATGATAAATGTACATGCTAATCTCTCTAGTGTGGGAATGGCACACTGTGTTGCCTGTATGAGAACATTGTACAGTGCTCCATAGATATGCAACAGTATCATGGGTCAGTCATGACAAAGAGTTTACATACTCTTTGAACAACAATTGATACAGTTTTCAGCATGCTGTTGTGTTTGATAGGTGTCTGGCAGAAGGCATGATAGCTACACCATCTTAACAAAAGGTGCATTCAGGTAGTTTTTCATATCCTTGGTGCATGTGTCTGGAAGCAATATTTTCAGATGAACAATAGCTTCTGAGTGAACAGTCCCTAGTGATTCTTACTGGCATAATATTAGAAAAGAGGTATCTTCATTTGCTAGATTAAACAAGAGATTTTTTTCTTTCCTACATCTTGTATTTAATATTTATTAATTTCTTGTAGGGTTTGTACTTGTGTCTGCTGTATACACACACACACACACACACACACACACACACACACACACACACACACGTGCTTGCTGTTGTGAATTGCCTGGGTTTTGAGAATGCTGTGTAAGCACTTCATTATTGAATCAAACTCTTGGCTTGATTTTTTTAAAAATCAAACATTTGGCTTGATTTTTTAAAAATCTATTATTCCAAGCATCAGAGCTTTGATATTGATTTTTTTCCCTGGTGACATATCAAGTTGTAAAATGATCTGACTTTTTAATGTACTACCTGAGCTTCGTAAGCTTGGGTTTTTGTCTCATGATTCACTGAATTACCTTATTTTAAGTAATATATTGATCCATACTATTGGTTAGTAATTGTACTTACTAAAACATGCATGCTCATAACAATTTCTTGAGTTTGAAAATTTCAATTTAGTGTTTGTCTAAAGAAGGCCTCATTATCGTATTTTCTCTCCAAACAAGGAATCTAGACACAGAATCTCAATAATCTCACTGTTAAAAACAAGGTTTCTTAAGTGCTTCTTTCTATGGTCCCTTTTTGCCACAGACACTTTGATTTAACCCTTGATATATGAGGTGGTTTCAGTGAGAAGTGACCCATGCTGAGGGTTTGGGGGATGCGATGGAACCTTGAGGCTGTGGTGGGAGAATTAAGTCATGGGGGTGGCCTTTGAGGCTCTATAACTTTTCCCAGCTTCCTGTTAATACTAAGCTCTCTGTGTAAGAGTGAAAATGTGATCAACCAACTCTTGCTGTCTTGTCTTGCTTTCTCACCATCATGGATGCCAGACTTCTGTGCTCCTAAGCCTACATAAACCCTCCTTTCTTTAATTGTGTTTGGTCATGGAATTTTATCACAGTAACAAAAATCTTGCTAGCAAAATGTATATTTATAATATATATACATATCAAATATTTACTATCAATCAATCACAAATAAATTATCTTCAACTGATTATTTGATGCATGTTATCACTTTGTTATTAGTACTGAGAATGCTGTTTCATGTAATTACCTAGGACAAAAGAGCAAAAGTTCATTTAAGTCATCAGAGATTCATTCCTTATTCACAACCAAAATGAATTTAATGTTCTCTCTCTCTCTCCTCTCTCTACCTATTTATTTTGAAACTAAAGTAAGCATCTAAAATATAAAATTTTAAGGTCCTCCCAATCCAAGGATACAGTAACTTGGTATTTTCCTACAGAAAAATGGCAGCATAAAAATATTAAAATCTTAATTTTCCATAATTAAACAATTGCATTTTTTCTATACAGATATCTTTAGATGTGCAGTAAAAACACTATAATCAAGAAAACACACACACACATGCACACACACACATATGCTAGTTTGACATCAGAGCCATGTTGTCATATGCAGTGTGAGTTGGCTGTGTGAAGCATCTTGGCAGGTACAGTGCAAAGAACTCATGGTGCCTGTTCCCAAGCTTTGCAGTACAGTCGCACAGTGCAACTCATGCAAAGGCTACCAGAAGAACCAGACATTCATTACACTTTGCAATTTTTTATTAATTTTGGTCACTGTATATTCAAAAATGTGTTACTATTGCAAATTTTTTATGACAGCCCATATTCATTTTAAGAACCTTTGATCTAGGGTGAGTAGTCATTTATCCTGTCTGGTACTGGGTCCTATTTTGTGTGAAAGTCAGCCACATTCTTACAAAAGCAGTGGCTGTGTCATTCATGCTGAAATTTTAATTTAAAAAGTCACAGGGAAAAGAAACTAATAAAATTAATATTAGGAATATACTCTATCCTTACATTATTTATAAAACAAAGCAAATTTTGTTATTGCCTTTTTCTTCCAAATTATTCATTAAGATAATTTTTTTCAGTCTCTGGGTAAAGGTTAGCTACATTGATTTGGCCCCAGTGTTTAAAAGATGATTATAATTTTATATCCTAAGTCCATACAAGGAAAGACATCCTTAGGAGACAGGCTTATGGGTTCTCCATCCTCCCCAAGGATCAAAGAATAGAACTTTCTCCTGTGTGATAAAGACACACTGAACTCTTAGAGGCAAACATTCCAGAACAAAGAAGAAACCATGACTTTGACCCAAAGCAGGTAGGCTGCTAACAGTTGGTGGCTTGGGCTACTTCAGTGGCCTATACTCTATTAAGTGAGGCTGTCTTCAGAAGAGTACCTATGAAATACATCAGATTGACAACTGGCTGTCAGTGACAGCTTCTGCCAGTGTTGAAGCATTAGCATCAGGAAAAAATATAAATTTGAGATGCAGATCCACACAAAACTGTACCATAGAGATTATTTATTTATTTAATTATTTATTAATAGGGAGTTTTTGAAAATATGATTTCAAAAGTGTAGGATAATCTTCACTGAGGAATATGATGGTGAAATTTTCCAAAGAATGAAATGTTATGTTAGTATTTTGAAAAAAACATATTTAATAAAACATATAATATGTATTAGTATGTTACCTGACTATTTCATAGAAATATCTGTAATATTAATTATCACACTAGTATCACAGACTCTGCACTAATTATGTTATGTACTATATCCAAAATACTTATATAGCACCAGCTGTTGTGTGCTTTGAACTATAGCTTTTCCACAAGAATTCATTGAATGAATATATTGAAGATAAAAGGCTTATCTAATAAAAATAATAACATGATACCAGTTTTACTGAAATTCAGTTCTTTTGTGTAATTATTAAATACAAAATATGTAAATGATTACTATTGAACCAAGAGGTGGCATATTTTATCAAATAAGAATGTGAAGAATGTAACTTCATTCATATTTTTATTAACAACAAAATAAATCATCAATCCTGAGGAATATTTTTAATTCTTCATCTGTACAATAAAAATGATTTCACATTTTTTAAAAGATAAGTCACCATTTAATAAGGTCAAGTCTTTGAAACTCATGATTGACTTGTACAAGTTACGTTTTCTTAAAGACAATGTTAGGGAGATGATAGTTTTATGTTGATAAAAATGTCATGTGAAAGTATGTTACACCTTGTATGCAATGCAATGAGTGAAAAAATAAACATGTAACTTCTGTAGATTTATAATCCTGAAATAGAATGACATGTGATTTAGCTCTGCAGTACAACCGATTAGTCCTTGTAAGAAAAAGCTATTTAATTTGTCTCTCTCACCTCTCATTCCCATTGTCGACTTTCTTTATGGAAACCAGCAAGCAGCTGAAGTTTAAAATAGAAATGCCCCACTCAGATTCATGCCACTCAGTTGAGAATAAAGAAAAGAATTTATAGAGACCCTATAGATCATCCTGGCTGAACCATTTTCATTAGTGCAAAGCAATGAAAAGTGATAATTTCATGGATTGTATTTCTTGACTTCTAATACAAAATATGACTATTTTTTTCTTGTGGAGTTCAGAGTATACCAAATCTTTTTTGTTCATAATTACTTCAAAAGGTCACTATATCTGAACTGAAGAATAAAGGTATTAGTAAGTCAAATGACAAGCATTCTGTCAAGGGAATTTTTAGATACAGGATTGAGTTTCCATATAGATTATAACATTTTCTTCTTCCCTACATATTTGAAAGAATNTCTCTCTCTCTCTCTCTCTCTCTCTCTCTCTCTCTCTCTCTCTCTCTCTCATCACTTGCTGTGTGTGTGTGTGTGTGTGTGTGTGTGTGTGTGTGTGTATGTGTGAGCCTGTGAGTGTGATTGAGCGCACATGTGTTTCCTGGATGTGTTTTTTCTGAAACCCTAGCCATCTGAAATAACACAACTCATAGTTGTCAGTTGTTTATTGGCCTGCACTAGGACAGAATTCTAACTACCTTTTTGACACAATTATTTCTTGTGTCCCTTACATGTGTTGCTCTCTTTTGAACAAGTTCTCTGGCTGTTGCAAAAGAAATATCTTGGAGGTTACTGTTTATGCCTTGTAGTTGATGACAGACTCAAGTGAGCGTTCCAAAAACAGTGGGAAGAGATGTGAAGGGATCGACAAGTACACATTCCCATGCAGTAGTTACCACATGTGACAGCATTGCATCAACAGTGGAGAAGGATCTAACTGCTGCTTCTATGGAGGAGGCATTGTGCTGGCAGGAAGCAATGCTAATATCATTAGTAGCAACGTGGAGACAAGATGCATATAAAATTACATACTTAGTAATATGGACACTAAAACTTAAGGATAAATAGCCATTACCACTCTCTCTACCTGGGTACTTCTTCATGCTACATTTAAACAGCAAAACAGTTATTTGGTACAGTTTATTTTGCACATGCATGTATATACATCCTCTTATTTTTTGTGTTTTGGGTCTTGTGGGTTTGGGGTTACTGCTGCATGTGTCTTCCCCCATTGGAGTAAGCCTGCAGTCAGTCTGTTGTCTTCCTCCATTGCTCTCTGACTTATATACTAAGTCAGGTTTCCCACTGAACTGTTAGCATGAGCTTATAGTGAATCTGTCCTAGCCATCTTGTTCTGGGGAATGGCCTGTCTGGGCCTTTCATTGACTAGTCTATAGGTAGCTTATCACACTCACTTGGCTTTTCCAAGTGTTCTGGGAATCTCACCACCAATCCACACTTAAATGGCTCTGTTTTACTTAGAGAGCCATCTCCCTAAGCTCTAAGATGCAGTTTTGCATTGTTCTACAGGTGTGAGTTAAGAAAACTGTCCATGTGCAGTTCAAATGAAGGATTGTAGTGAGGTCAGTCCATGGCTAAATGCTCTTGCCGTCAACCTTGATGGTTTGAATTCAACCTCCGGGTTTTACACAGTAGAAGTTGAAAACCAACTCCTGGATGCTTTTCTTAGGTCTTCACATGCTTACCTTGGCACACAAATGTCCACTCACATACATACACACATACACACACACACACACACACACACACACACACACACATGCACACTCACACTAGCTTTTCAGGAGTTTTCATCTCTGCCTCCTGATTACACTCCAAACACGGCCAACCGTCTCATGTTACTCTTGCCATAGCTAGAGCTACCCAGGCTGCCTTTCCTCCCTATATGATGATTGTACTTTAAAACTGTGATGTAGGGAGCATTGTGAGTTGCCTTGTAGCAGCTGGGAATAGAAACCTGTTTTTTGGAAGAGTAGCCAGTGTTCTTAACCATGGAGCCATCTCTCCAACACCCTTATTATTAAATTTTAAACTATTGCACACAAGAATTTTTGCTGAGAGACCATTTACCCTTGTAAGCCTGGACAGGTTAGTTCAAGCAGTTCATCATGGTCATAAAAATTTCAAATAAAGATGGTTCTAAAAAGGATTTTCAAATAGTGAAACTTCTAGGTTATAGAAAAATCAATTTAGAAAACTTTTTTAAAATGTTTTATTTGTATGTAATATGTATATGTTTCTCTGTGTGTATACATTCTTGGGCAAATATGTTCTTGTGTATGTGTGTGTGCATCTGTGTCTGTATGCATGCTTGTGCCTTGAACATATGTTTGTGTCAACAGACAACTCTGCAGAGTCCTTTTATCCTTCCAGCTTACTGGCTTCTGGGATTTGAACTTGTGATTGCCCGGCTCATTGAGTGAGCATCCTTAACTGTGTTAACAGTGAGCCAACTCATTGGCCCTCTTTATTTTTTCAATAATTAAAGAAAAAAAAGAGCAGTGAATACAATAGAGTAATCACATAATGTAATAATGACTCTTTGGGAATTTTTTTTATCCAGTTTACATAATCACACATGCACATTTACAGGTTCTTAGCTTTATGACAGTTTTGTGTTGGTATTTATATTTCACTATTCTTTAAAATGTCTCTCCTTTAAGAGCCTAGTGATGTCTGAGAAGCCGGTGATTTATTTCCTCATAAAGATGCAGGCAATCATAACAGATATTATTTGTGCTCCATCATGGTCTTTGCTCCCCTATTACCACTCCAAAATGTCAACACATCCTTTGCAATTATGACATTGAGGTTTTTTGGTGATCACCAACCTGCTATCATGACAAGTAATTTAGGGGATCTTCTTGACATCTCTTGCTTTAAGGCTAATGTTTTATTTAACCAATGTATGCTGTTTTGTGACTAGTTGCTGTTAGACATCAAAGATGCTTTGGTGAGGCAGAGGGATAAAAAAGCAAGGGATAAGTTATTCAATTTCACTGTGATACTCACTGGTGCTGGTAATCCTTATTCATTTTTAATAGTTTTCCATGTGTTAAAGTGATCTTGTAAGAACAGTTGGGTAATTGGATGGTGCAGTAGGTTACCAGGCCATTGTGTCATTTAGAATTTCTCAGATGGGAAGTTTTAGCAGTGCAAAAGTGCAAAAAGGACTTGCCCATCATAGTAAGATTTTCACTGAGATCCATGTAGCATACCTTCATTAAGATACAGGCCACTGAAGGAACGGCGAGGAAGCCTTAGTTCCAGGCCCAGCAGGAAAGGTTGACATTGTTGGAAACTAAAAGGGAGGAAGGGGAAGATCCCCCCCCCACACACACACACACATCAGAGGTCCACCTATTCTCTTGTCAGTCAGGCATGGGAGAGCTGCCATACACTTTCCATTCTTTCCTGGGTGAGCATCTAAGCCTCTGACCCACTCTTCCACTCTTTGGGGGCGTGGCAAAAGGACAGCCCTACCTGGGATCCCCAGAGCTACTTTGCTAAAGCAAAGTTATTGGAGAGAGAGATGAGGGAAGAGGTTCCCAACACCCCAATACCCCAACACCGAGTGAGCACAGTGGATCTTGACTGGAGCAGAGACTCTATAGTTTTAGAGATTTATTGTAGAAAGGCAGAGAGAAAGAGAGAATGTAGAAGAGAGAGAGAGAGAGAGAGAGAGAGAGAGTAAGAGGGAGAGAGGAGAGGAGAAGACAAAGAGAGGAGAGAGGGGGTGAGAGTGAGGGGTAAAAAGTAAAAGAGACTGGTCTACAAAGTGAGTTCCAGGACAGCCGGGGCTACACAGAGAAACCCTGTCTCAAAAAAAACCAAAAAAAAAAAAAAAAAAAAAAAAAAAAAAAAAAAAAAGTAAAAGAGAAACAAGTAAGAGTGAGGTGGGGCTGAACAGCCCTTTTTTATGGTCTTTACTGTTGCTAGGTAACTGGGGAGGAGTTTAGCCTTGAAGGTCAGAAGCTTGGGCCATCACCTATGTGACTTCTAGCCATGATTCTCTTGTGAGGGCTGTGAGGGGGCATAACTTAGGCAAGGGCCAGAGTTCCAGGAGCATAAGAGAACGCCTACCGTGTCATGTAAGTGAATTATCACCCTTTTCATGGTTCAGACCTCAGCTCAACTGGAGACCGGCCTGTCTGTGCATAGCCCAATTCCCCACATAACATGATGGCCTCCCGTGAATGTCAGGTAGACTGAGGTGGGAGAGAAAGCCCACTGCTCAGTTCTGTCTTATTTTGGACTTGTTGTGGGGAGATACCATGCTGAAAACGTGGATAGCATGCAGACTTTACCACCACTGTTTTACACTTTTAGAAATATGATTATCAGAATAAACCAAACCAAACCAGACAAAACAAGCACAGAATCAAGAATGATGTAGTAGTATGTTTGGCTTTTAACTTTTAAAGATATTTCAATAATATTGATTTATAACGTACCCACTGACAGCCATCCCATGATCCATCCTCCTCCACCTATGTAAATTTTAAGTTGACAGTAATTAAATCTAAAGCTAAAGCTGCAATGTAGGTGTGTGGGGTGTGGGGCTTTGCTTAAAAATATGACTAAAGGTTTGTTATTTCATCTAATCCTATGGTGCTTATTTTATTCACAGCCTTAAGTGATACTTGAAAGGGAAATAAAACATTTTATTTTTCCAAATTAAAGAATTGCACTTTGTTTTCATTAAGGCACGGCACCCTAGGCTTTGCTCTATTGCATCATTAATTAGCATTTGAATGGTCAAAGGGACTTATTTGGTAAGCGTGTATTTTGCAACACACTGGAGGCGTATATTAATGAAAGGCTAAAACACACCCAGGAGCCTCTTGTTGCCATATTAAAACATTTATAAATGGGATTTTAATTTAAAGTGCTGCTAAAATGAAAATGAAATGCGGTATTGATTCTCAGGCCAGATGCTTTTAGGAAAGGCACTGTGTGTATTATTCCATCTTCAAATTATTACTTCCAACTGACCTAGACACGCTCAAGAGCTATTCTCTGAAGCCCAAATATAGCATATAAGGCAATTAGGCTGCGGGATGGCTTCTGCTCACTAGGTGGCAGGGGTTTCCAAGAACTGTGCTCTTGCATCAGGTGCTGTACTTTTGTTCTTGCAAACTGCAAACCAGCATTCATCAAAGTGTTGATGGTTAAAGCTGGCTAAGGCCCTACGTTTTACTCACAGGTGGAGAGTATCTGCTAAAATCTAAACTGCATATTTTATTTAGTGTGAATTTAGCAAAAGCAGTGAGTTCTGTCTTCAGAGAATGTACATAGTAATACAATAGCAAAACTAAGGTTTTACTCTTGTTAATTTTTAGTTTAGTGGATTTTTTTTATGTGTTTGGTTTTATTTCAATTTTATCTTTTACTTTGTGACTCAGCAGATAAAAAAAGATTTTTAAACATTATGATTCAAATGGATTATGACAGGAAGGAAGCTCTATTTTTATGTGAAGATGAAGATAAATCATGTGATACATTACACTATTTTATAAATATGATCAGTTTGCATTAAGGAGAGTGTGTTATCTAAGATTGGCAGTAGAGTGCTACTTTTTTTGGCACTATTTGTTTTTCCAAACTGGGTTTTATTGTCTAACTCTGGCTGGAACTCTAAGGACCAGGCCAGCCTTGAATGCAAGAGATCTGCCTGCCTTTGCTTCCTGAATGTTAGAATTAAGGGCATGCGCGACCATTGCCTGGCTGTACTAGATGGTTTTGAGTAAACTTGACACAGGCTGGAGTTATTACAGAGAGAGGAGCTTCAGGTGAGGAAATGCCTCTATGAGATCCAGCTGCAAGGCATTTTCTCAATTAGTGATCAAGAGGGGAGGGCCTAGCACATTGTGAATGGTGCCATCTCTGGGCTGGTGGGCCTGGGTTCTGAAAGAAAGCAAGCTGAGCAAGCCAGGGGAAGCAAGCCAGTAAGTAACATCCCTCCATGGCCTCTGCATCAGCTCCTGCTTCCTAACCTGCTTGAATTCCAGTCCTGACTTCCTTTGATGCTGAACAGCAATGTGGAAAGTGTAAGCTGAATAAACCCTTTCCTCTCCAACTTGCTTCTTGGTCATGATGTTTGTGCAGGAGTAGAAACCCTGACTAAGACACCAGGGTGAAGTGTGTGTATATAATTTCAAGGAAGGAAACATTAAGATGTTTGGGAAAATCAGCATTTTTCAAAATTCAAACTTATAATTAGACTTGTTCTCTCATGCATAAAATCCTAGCACTAGAGAGTGTGAGGTTTGAGACCCATGGTTCAAGGCCAGTGTCACCTCTAACAAGTATATTTTCGTTTGTTTCTTCTTTCTTTCTTTCTTTCTTTCTTTCTTTCTTTCTTTCTTTCTTTCTTTCTTTCTTTTTTGAATTTTATGGGTTATTTTGCTTATTGACATTTCAAATGTTATCTGCCTTCCCAGGTTCTGCTCCACAAACCCTCTATCTCTTCCCCCTGCCTCTATGAGGGTGCTCCCCCACCCACCCACCCACTCCTGCCTCAGTGTCCTAGCAACCCCTATACTGGGGCATTGAGTCTCCACAGGACCAAGACCCCCCACTCCCATTGATGCCAGATAAGGTCATCCTCTGCTACATATGCAGCTGAAGCCATGGGTCCCTCCATGTGTACTCTTTGGTTGATGTCCCTGGGAGCTCTGGGTGAGTGGGGGTCTGGTTGTTTTTCCTATGGAGTTGCAAACTCCTTCAGCTCCTTCAGCTCCTTCAGCCCAACTACCTCAATCAGAAGAGCATGAGGCTTTTGTTTCTTAAATAAATGAAATATTTCTCAAAATATTTAACAGGGTGAGAACATTTTGTATTTCTTTGTTTCCTCAACATGTTCTATATCAAAATATTTCTGCATTGTGACACCGTTTCAGTATAGTGCTGAGAAAGTCAGAATTTAAAAGAAGACAGTGGAAATGTTGACAACAGAGCATTGGTGTGAATCTCTTTCTGCTTCTTGGTTGCGTGTGTAATGTCAAAATCTACCTCTACCCACTGCTTACATGTTTCCATTGTTGGGATGGACTCTACCCTAAGCTAAAAGCCAAATAGACTCTTACTTTACCTTTGCTAGGTGGTTTATCACTACAATGAGCAAAGCAACTAATATGTTCTCTCCTACAACGAGGATGGGTGGAGCTTTCTCAAGACTGTGAATATAGTATAAATCAATCAGACTGGAAATGTAGTAGGACAGATAGAAAGGGATACCACTCTTTTGGACATTTTTGTGGCCTGGCTGACTTACTGCTTTTTGTGTTTTACTACTTTTGTGGATTGTGATATGTCTCATGTATTGAGAATCCAATGCTTTGAATGCAGAGCCGAACTTTGATCACAAAGGTTCTGTTCAGTTATTTTCAACTTTCTGTGATATACACCCTATCTGGCCGCATGAAATGCCATGTGAGCTCTTTACCACAAAAACAGTCACATTAGAAAGTTTAAATCATCTAGTTAGCTCTATACAAGACAAAATAGGAGCTGGAGAGATGCCTCAGTGGTTAAGCTTACTTATTGCTTTTTCCAAGGTTCTGAGTTCAATTCCCAGCAACCACAACTATTGGTGCTGGGATCTAATGCCTTCTGGTGTTTCTGAAGACAGCTACAATGTACCCAAATACACAAAATAAATAAATAAATCTTTAAAGATATAAAAGATAAAAATAACATGTTATTTTCAATCCATCCTAGCCCGTGAGTCTTGGCATTTTAGTAATAACTCTTAGATCCATTTTTGATGTTTTTTTTTTTTTTTTTTCGATTGGATATCAAGTGTTACCTTCAGATTTCAGCTTGCAAAGCATGATGTTGATGAGCCTGAAATGGCCCCTATCCCCAGATTTCCACTTTTGTTTTCTGGAATCATCTTTCTAGCTCTTACCTAACACAGAGAAGAGTCAGCATCTCTTTCTGTTAGAGAAACTATGAGAGAGTGTAGAGGACACCAAAGAAACAAGGCCCTCTAGATTTACAGGGTATGCATGAGAACTCAGAGAATGAGGAAAGACGCACAGGCATAGTGTGGGTCCTGTGGGTGTGTATTATGGCTTCTATTTTAGGGTTTTTATAGGATTCCTGAGTGTGCAAATGAATGGGCCTCTATCTGTATTTCTTCTGCCTCTTATTGGACTCTTTTCCTTCTGGTTGTATTGTTCTATTCCATATTGTTTTGGCTTCTATTCTATTCTGCTAGATTGTATTCTATATTCTATTCTATTCTATTCTATTCTATCCTATCCTAGTCTACTTTAATCTTTTCTAGCCTTTTCTAGTCTTTTCTAGTCTATTCTACTGTATTCTATTCTACTTTATTCTGTTCTGTTCTATTCTCTTCTAATATTATATTATCCCTTATAGGCCTGCTTAGCTTTTTTTTTTTCTTACTACATTATTATCCCTTCAAAGCCTATTTGTTTTCTAATAGACAGAAAAAGGGTGAATCTGGAAGGGTTGGCAGTGTTATACCCAGACGGTGGGAGTCCCCACAGGGACCACCAGGAATTCAACTCATATGCAAAAGCCAAAAGTAAAAATTCCAGCTCAACACATATGTCTCCAACCTAACTGACCTCTGCAACACCATGGAAGGGTCTGGAAGATGCTGAGATGGTGTCAGTCTTGCCTTTTATACAGTTTAAGGGGAGGGGATTTCCAATTTCTCACTTACATGATTGGTTACCATTTCAGAAATCATAGCTCACACAAAAACTTTAACTAGTGACAATTTCAACTTGCTATATATAATTGTGGTTAGCTCGAGTCATTTGCCTGGGACAGGGCATTGGACATGGGTGGAGTAGCTGTTGCTTTGGGGTGTCTTAGTTCCTGGAACAAGTTGTGGTTTTTCAAGTTAGTAAGTTCAAACTAAGGACATGCTGGACATAAGATGGAGTCTGAACACAAAATGGAATTAGCTAGACTGGGTCCTTCAGAGAGGTGGGGAGGAACAGAGATGAATAGAGGAAGAAGAAAATATAGTCAGGATATATAATGTGAGAAAAACAAAAAGTAGACTATGTTAAAAAGAAAATGAAGA
Source organism: Mus minutoides (assembly GCA_902729485.2). Taxonomy (NCBI): domain Eukaryota; kingdom Metazoa; phylum Chordata; class Mammalia; order Rodentia; family Muridae; genus Mus; species Mus minutoides. Next base: position 55,955 of record CACVCL010021307.1, read on the forward strand.
TAAATTATGTGAAAACAATGCTCATAATAAATGATATAAGTAAAGACAGGTGTTGGTGGCACATGCCTTTAATCTTAGCACCTAGGAGGTAGAGTCAGGCAAAACTCTGGGTTTGAGTCTAGCAGGGTCTATATAGTGATTTCCAGGACATCCAGGGCTACATAGAGCAACCCTGTGTTAAAACAAAAAGAAATGTGATGTCCATAAATGACACAATCGAGGCTAGATATGAACAACACAAATGGCGGGACTTCAGGGACACGGTCAAATATTTAGTTTCTTTAGTTAAGAATGAAATGGTTAGTGTCTTTTCTGTATGTCTAAAGCTTCATCTGTGTCTGTGCCTGCCTAATGTATGTTGTCACTGCACTAGTTATCTCATCAAACACTTGTAGTTGTATACATATAATCTGTCATGTTAGCATTATGTTTGACTGTAACATTAGCCACTTCTGACAGTTTAGATCTACTGCTGTTTAACCACAGCAGTTATACTGTCTGCAGATGTTCTCTTGACAGAGAACTATGCTGTGACTGACAGCCAGTGATGATGAAAGTTTCTCCTGACGTTAAGTTTGACTAACACCTTGGTAGAAGTGCTTTAACATTTTCTTTGCTTTCCCTTGTCACGTGTCACAACTATAAGTAGTCTCCATACTGGTTGACATTTGACTTGGATGATAAAGTAATTGTCGGCATGCTTATGACTATATTACACACATACAAACACATGCATCTATACATACATACTACACATGTACACACAGATATAAACACATACACACTCAAGCACACAGATAGACACACACCATTTTCACATACCATACATATAGACATAATAACATACAAGCACCATGCACACATGCACACACATATACACACAAAGACTTAAATACATAAACTCATACACACAAATACATACACACACTCACACAAAGACTTAAACATAAACTCATACACACAAACACATACAGCTATACTCACTCACACACACACACACACACACACACACACACAAAGACTTAAACACATAAAATCATACAAATNCACACACACACACACACACACACACACACACACACACACACACACACACACACACACACACACACACACACTTTTCAAACAGTGTCACTAAGATGAATTCCTGAGCGCATCTGTGCTTGTTATGGAATCACTTAGACACTAAACTTCTTGTCATTTGCCTAAGATTTCCTTACAACTGTGCTCATTTGGGACATAAGAAATGTTCCAGTTATTGACTTATCTTTTAAAAATGAGCAACAGTTAGTATAAGGGTGGCCTAGAGACATAGTGAAACCTCTACTGAAAGTATCAAATTGCCCTGTATGCTCATGAGAAATTTCTGCAAGTATGTAGCAAAACAGCTAGAAAACTTTCCGTCATTAATCTTTTCTTCACTGAGTGTCAAGGCTAGAAAATAGTGTATGCTGGTTTTGGACACATATGCCAGTGAGCCTTTAGGGAAATAAGGGTGTGAAATCTCAGATTTTACAAGTGCACATTTCAAAACAATTTTGTGCAATTAAAAATCTGCAGTTTTGCTTAACAGATAGCTGCATATAATTGGACTAAGCTGTTTCCATTCCAGAAAGGAAAAAACACCTCCTCCAAACCAATTTAAGTATATGGAAATATGTCAGAATATTAAAAAAACAACCTAAATTTTGGAGAACTTCAGAGTTTTGATGGAAAAGCCATAGACTTCGGGTTGTACCTTTGTTAACTATGGTGGTGACACCCTCCATTGTAATTTTCCTTATTATTTTGTCAAGTCCATATATAACAACTAGGGTTTATTATTTTCTGGATTTTTTTTTTGAGACAGGTTTCTCTGTATAGCCCTGGCTGTCCTGGAATTCACTTTGTAGACCAGGCTGGCCTTGAACTCAGATATCCGCCTGCCTCTGCCTCCCGAGTGCTGGGATTAAAGGCATGCGCCACCACGCCCGGCTTTGGATTTTCTATTATGCATTTATTACCGATTTTATTTCTTATTTTTTCTTACAAGTCGAAGAAGTTTTTATTGCATTTATTTTGTCATATTCACAGTGACTTACTTATGCTATGGAGCCATGAAGAGTGGAGGTTAGATTTGATCCAGCTCTGAGTGCAAATGCAGCGCCCCTGCTGGAGGTTATATGATGTGCCGACGAGAGTAAGGAAATGTCACTTACCTTATTAGATTATCAAAGTATGTCATTTTGTCCGTATCAAATTAAAGACTGAGTCGTCTTTATGGATTATCTCACTTTTAGTAAACTTCATTCATACTACACTACACGGGGTACCACATTATTGAATCTCCTATTAGAGACTCAGGTCGTAACTCCAGACTCGGACACGGTCAGCCCTATAGTGTTACACTTTTTATGATTTCATGTAGTATTTGATGGTTTACTAAAAAAGTATATTTATGAAAAGTGAAATTAATTCCAGTAAGGGATCTCCCTACCTGCTACACTTTTGTTGCTTTATGGTAGGGTTATGAGGGACACTTTCCTAGGCATTTGTTTTAATTCATTATAACTGAGATTTGTGCTTAATAGACAAAAAAATCAGAAAATATTTCTTTTATACTATGCTTATAATTAATAATATCATTTAGAAAATGAATGGGGAAAGCTTGACACATCCCAGCTAACATCTATATCTTTATTAAATTTAGAAATCAATAAAATTTCTAAAAATTCCTTATGTCATCTATTTGAAGACTGTTCACAAATTTAGTTTATCTGTAAGGTGTTTTCTGGTTTTTAATTTCCTATAGTCTATTCTTAAATGGTAATTTAGGCTTATGTTTATTTAATTCTTATATTACATAATAAAGTTGTATTATTAATGAATACATATCAGTGGAGGAACCTATAAAGACTAGATTGTACAATTACTGAGTGTGTTTGTTGCTATTTTCATATGTATAACATAATAATATTATCATAAATTGACCTTAATGGATGACTTTTGATAGAAATTTTGAAATATCTAATAATAAGTTTTAAAAATAAAATTTAAAATTAACCTTGATCAAATCCTGGCATGAAAAGAATTCACTTGTACCACAGTCGTAGAGGGCTGTGTTAAATCACAGTATTTCAAGTCAAACCTCCAGAGAGTAGGCTTCTGACATGACCCTTCACCTAGACAGGAAACATGTCCTGTTCCAGGCTGTACCCATCACAGCAGACATTCTGATTTTCATGGAACCATTTAGCTCAGAGTGTGTTCCCAGTCCAACCACAGTGTGGAGCTGCAGTGTAAATAAGTCTCCTGTGCTCACACAGTTTTCTGAGTCTGGTAGAAAAGCACATTTTAAACACCCTGGATGAAGTGCAAAGGCAGCCTGGGAAAGGTCTCTTTAGGCTTAAGTGGGGAGGTCTGCACTTTGAATGAAGAAGGTATTTACAAACGTCTTTCCCACCATGAATACACTGAGCACAGCTTCAGACTAACCTGTGTAGATACCCAGACATCTTTTTTTTTTTTTTCTGATTTCTATATTTATTAGAAAAAATTTCCTTCCCCACTCCCCCTGTTCCTCAACCCACTCACTCCAGCTTCCTGGCCCTGGAACTCCCCTATACTGGGCATAGAACCTTCACAGGACCAAGGGCCTCTCCTCCCATTGATGACCAACTAGGCCATCCTCTGCTACATATGCAGCTAGAGCCACGAGTCCTACCATGTGTACTCTTTGGTTGGTACTTTAGTCCCAGGGAGCTCTGGGGGTACTAATTAGTTCATATTGTTGTTCCTGCTGTGGGGCTGCAAACCCCTTCAGCTCCTTGGGTACTTTCTCTAGATCCTTCCAGACCACATTTTAAGGCTTTGTTTTAAGTGTGTTAAGTCTTCCTGGACTGTTTGAACCTTGACCTGTAACTCGGAGCCACATCAGTGTACAGGGAAATAATTTTCATTTCGTACTGTTACACACCAAAATTTTGATATTTTGGTTTCTTGTGACGATATTTTATGTCCTTTTTCTTGATCTTTTTGGACTTTATAAATGTTTCACAAAGTTGTAAGAACGATTAAATGTGACATCGTCACTAGACCAATGTTACTAACAGTCTTTCAGCTTTCTAACTTGGAAACAACCAGGCTCAGAGCTCGGATCATCACTGAGATGTAACTAACATTAGATTTGCTGTTAACACCCAACATTTCCTTGGCTGATCCCAGCATGGGCTCCTGTGCTTGGTGCTATTTGCTTGTTGTATTAGGAATTTTAGTAACTTTATCCTTGAGGTTTAAAGGCAGGGTAGCTAGGAGGTGCCGGAGGAAAGAAAGAGGACTGGAAAGGTGATGTGGGTCTATATAAATTAAAAATGCTAAAAAAAAAATAAAGTAGGTGACCACTTAAACTATTTCCAATTTGTTTCATTTGAAAAATAAGCAAATATCCAGTATTTCACAAATGTTGGTGTCATTCTCATTATGTTCTTTAAAGTGCTGTTCAGCATAGTTAGAGAGAGGGGTGTCAATCATGCCCCTTAATCCTCTGTCACACATACAATGATTTTCAAAGTAACATTAACCTCAGTAACGAAATAAAAGAATGGTTGAAAAGTCAAAGGTATTGTTTTTATTTCTCTCCTCAGCCTCAGTAGTAGCCTGATAGTAGCCTATCACTAATAACCAATAAAATGTTGACACTTTGAATGGCTATTATAAACAAAAAACAAATTAAGGGTAACCCTACAGTACCCAACATAGGTTCTGTTAAAATTACCTCTGTGTAGTTTAAGCCAAAGCATGTTGCAGCTTGTTACATTCTCAGAAACTGAAGCAGCTCTCCCAAAGTGCGCGCGCGCACACACACACCCCCCCACACACACACAAAAGTATAATCTGTAGACCTGCAAAAACAAAACAAAACAATTTCAGACCTCTTTAAGTTCATGGAGGTCAGTTTTTATACTCTTTCAGTTACTCATTAAATATTAAAATATGTTCATATTCACAAAGTGGAGTTTATATTTGCATGCTTGCTCTTATTACTGTTTTGAAAGGTCAAAGAAACTCAACCCTTCAACCCTTCCTTACGTGGATCCATCCGGCACACCTGTTAGCATCCCTCAGGGAGCACTCTGCCTTCTCAGGACCTCTGAGAGAAGCTTTGTAACTTAGAAATTTCTGTTAGTTCTCCACCAGCTGCCAAAACTTGGGCTGCAGTTCTGCAGTGCAGAGGCATTGATGCATCAGGCTGACAGATTGTAAGTGCTTCTCCAAGAGGGACTGCAGGAGTCTCCAGACTCCACATAAGCTAAGTGCATTCATAGCACAGAGCCAGGTTAGTTCAGCACATGGCTAAGGCCAGCGTCTGGATAGCTCTGTACAGAGCAGGAGCCGTGAGGATCACATTCAGACTTGTCCTTAATGCAGTTTGCAGGTTATGGTTGGTGCTGTTTGTAGGTCAAGCCTGGTTGAGGACCAACTAGGTTTGCCAAGTGTTGGCTGTAAGAGAAGATATTTTTGAAAAGATGCCAAGTACTGATCTTATTTCTCCCAATATCCGCACTTCGAGTCAAAGCAAAAAAGTTTGCATTATAAATTACATACTTCAGGAAATCAGTAAGTGTAAAAGTAGAACTTTGTAAAAGATCTCAGTAAGTCAGCATTTAAAATAACCTTCTCCTTCATGTTTAAGTAGTATCCATATGTGTAAAAATGTTAATAAGAATATTTAGCCTGGTGTTGGTGGATTATCTCAACTGAAAATTTCAATTAACTTTGAGATGTGCTTGTAATTGCTTTTAAAATCTATTGTATACATCTGTTTACATAAGCATCTCATGCTGCCCTTCCTTTATGTTGCTTGATATCAGTATGCATACATGCAGCTCATGTCCACCTAGTTTGAAAATAGTATGTCTGAAACAAAGTACCATAGCTCCATAATGTACAGGATTCTTGCAAAGTAGTATTATTTACTCTGCAGCTCTGAATGGTAAATATTTTTGATAGCGTCTGTGCAACTATTTGTTACTGTGACATATGTCAGGGCTTTACATACCTAATGTTCTGTTTCTTTATGCATTCATTTGAGAGATTGTTTTCTTTGTTAAATTGAAAATACAGTTTTTTAGCTGGGTGGTGGTAGTGCATGCCTTTAATCCCAGCACTTGGGAGGCAGAGGCAGGCGGATTTCTGAGTTCGAGGCCAGCCTGGTCTACAGAGTGAGTTCCAGGACAGCCAGGGCTACACAGAGAAACCCTGTCTCGAAGAAAGAAAGAAAGAAAGAAAGAAAGAAAGAAAGAAAGAAAGAAAGAAAGAAAGAAAATAAATACATTTTTTCATACAATACATTCTGATTATGTGTTTTCATTCCCAGGTTCCTCTTCTGTCATAACCACCAGCCCCCACCCAATTCCACATCTTTTCTCACTCTTTCTTTCATTAGCAAGCAAATAGACATCGAAAAGAAAAAAATAAAAAGGCAATATAAAATAAAGCAATCCTGAATAGGACCCCAAACCCAAACAAACAGAAAAACAAACAGCCAAAGACCAAGTGCAAGAAACAAATACAGATGCAGAGACACACGCATCAGCAAACACAAGTTATAAAACCCCCCACAAAACCATAAACATATTTAAACAAATGACACGTCATGTAAGAAAACTGCTCAAAAAATTGAGACACAGACAAAAAAAAAAAAAAAAATCCCCAAATGCCACTAAGTTTGTTCTGTGTTGGCTGTCTTCTGCTGCGAAGAGGGCCATTTCCCCTGTTTTTAGATGGCCTTTTTTTCCTTGGTGTTTTCCATTCCTTCCAAGTCTTCCAATCTTTCCATCTCCTCTTCTGAATGGGTCCATGAGCCAGGAAGGGAGAGATTTGATGGAGACATCCCATTTAGGACTCAGTATTACAAGGGCTCTTACTCTACATTGCTCAGCTGCGGGTCTCCATATTCTTCTGTCTACTACATAAGAAAGCTTCTTTGATGGCTTCTGAGTGAGATGCTGTACTATGAGTATGGAAGAATGTCGTAAGGAGTCATTTTGTTGCTGGGTTCCTTTAGCAGAACAGTAGTAATTGTTTTTACCCTAGTTCCCCAGCCTATCTACTCTCAGGTTCTTGGCCACCTGAGTAGGTTTGAAGATGACTTCCATCTCATGGAGTGGATCATAAATCCAGTCAGATAGTGGTTGGATAGACCCACCGACTTTGTGCCACTATTGTGCTAAAGAATCTTGCATGCAGCTCAGCGATGTAGATTGAAGGTTTTGTAACTCACTTGGTTTTACCTTTCTTCTTTGGTGTGTGCAGAGAACCTTCCAGTACCATAAATAGCAGTTGATAAGGATGAATTCTCTAGAAATATACCAGCTTGACTTCTCGACACTCAATGAGTTCTGTGTGTATTGGCCTCACCAATAGATCAGCATCAGTTTATGGAGAGCGATCAGTGGCATTGCCAATAATCTAGGTTGTTTGTTTGGGGCCTCCTGTGGGGCTCTTTTCATTAACAACTCAACGAGATGGAACTCATTCCAAAAACTGGAGTCTTCTTAAGAGATGAGAGATGTCCAGTAGTGACTCCATTGCCTCACTGTTAGCTGATTCCATTTAGATCGTATTTGTAACTGAATATATTTTACTGGGTTAGGTTTAAAACAACTCGTGAAATGGTCTTTAGTTTTATCTGTTTACCCCCACGCTCCCTCTCTCACTCCCGCTTTTCAGTTTGATCCTCTTGTTCAAGTCCCACCATCCATCCATGACTAATATCTTCATCACTTTCTTTCTTCAATCTCTTATTATTATTATTATTATTATTATTATTATTATTATTATTATTTATAATACAAGTCTTTATGTTGTTTGGTTAAAGCTACTTCAAGATATTTTGTATTTTTGAAGCTATTCTGGAAGCTTCCTGATTTCTTTCTAAGTAAATTTGTAATTTGTATATATGAAGGCTCTTGAATTTTGTGTTTTAATTTTGAATTTGCTACTTTGGTGAAAAGTGTTTAGCATTGTAGGTGTTTCCTGATGAAAATTTTAGGGTCAGTTATGTATGCTGTCATATCATCATCATTAAAAATATAATTTAACTTCTTTCCTTTCTATGTGTATGCCCTCGATCTCCTTCAGTTGTCTTCTTTTCTTTTTCTTTTTTTTTTGACCTTTTGACTTTTTTTATTAGATATTTTCTTATTTTACATTTCAAATGCTATCCCAAAAGTTCCCTATACCCCCCCACCC
>CACVCL010021318.1:0-64057 GCA_902729485.2 Mus minutoides
ACACATCCGTCTTTTCAGATTGAAGTATATATATTTGTCAGAAAGAAACATGTTTATTTCTGGAAGCCCATTGCCTCAGTCCTATTGCTACTCCAAACACAAGTGCGATGAGATTAAATAATGGGACTTAAGTGCAGGATCTAAGAAATGCATTTTTCTGTTCTCACTTCATTTCAAACTAATGATCTGGAGGATTGGTAGCAGGAAACAAAATTATTTTCTAAAAAGTAATCAAAACCATACAGCTGATTAAATAAAAACAGACTGGAAAACAAACGTATTATTCTGAGCTTTTGAGTTTGCTGTAAAAATATGCCCATTGGGGAAACAGCCTCACTGTTAATTAATCCCTGGTGAGCTTTAAACTGAAGTAATTTCTAACCAAATTCTCTTTTTAGAAAGGTATTACACTTCCTCTTGAATAAAATATATCTGTCGGCTTATCATTTCTGCTAAGTGTTACTTAAAAAAAAAAAAAAAAAAAAAAAAAAAAAGAGTTCCAGCCCATATACTAGCTCTCTGAAATGGGTTAGGTGTAAGTGGCAGTAGTTGCTACAGGCACAAGGAATAATGAACGTGTGGCTCACCTTCCCTATGCAATGGATAGAATAAATGTTCTTTCTTACCAATAACATTGCTGTGTAGTCATCCAGCAGCTATGGATGAACTGGGTTACCTGAAAGGGGGGATGGAAGTGAAAAAGAACAGGGTGCAAGAGAAGGATGAAGCCAAGACAAAGTTTCTGATCAAGGCTCAAAGTTAAATAGTCAGCACTTCGTTTATATTGGGAAATCCCACAGACCCCATCCTTTGTTTGAACTGGATTAAGTTGCTTTGTTTCAGCTGGATTATGCTGCAAAGCAAGCTCAGTAGGCAGTCTACTGTAGGAAATTGACTCTCACATGGGTCTTGAAGGTGCAAATAGGGCAAGCACTTAAGGTCTATTTAGCCTGCTCAAGGCTGGGGGAAGGGCACATTGCTGCTCTATGAAGGTCAATAGGATTCAACGTTGAATAGATAAAATATATTAAGATGTCATAAAATTAAAGATCTCACCAACATAAGAGAGATGATAATAACCCAAAGTCAGAAGAGCTATTGACACAGATGCTATGATTATGTATTGGGCATGTGGTCCTCACTTATCAAGCAACTTTGAAGAAAAGTGGCTGGATAAATAAAACTGAGCTGAGAGAAAGCTTCAGTAAAGTGATTTTCTAGAATAACTACTAAAATTTCCTTTAAAAAATATCATGTGCCCAGTGAAGAAAGTAGGTCCACTCTATTTGTCTGAATACATCCATTTTACAATAATAACCTCAGATACCGTGAGAGTTTGTCATCAGGGATGAGCACCACGCCAGCTCTAGATTGATTCCTCCAAGTCTCAAGTCTCAAGTCCAAAGTATGTGGTGTCTTCAGCCATAGGGCCTCAACTCCAAGTTCTGGAAGGCAATCCAGGGCAACAGCAAGAATATATATATATATTATATATATATATATATATATATATATATATATATATATATATATATATATGCTACTAGGATATATATATCCTATATATATATTGAATCTCTTCAACTGTCCTGACCAATGACTTGAAATGATGTTTCTCTTGCTCAGAACTAGAGTTTTGTTAGGTGATCTATGACTCTTGAATGCAACATTGTCACCCCAGGTGTCAAAAATTATTTCAAAGTATGTAGATATAGTTATATAAGACATATTCTAGTTTTAAGCAAGCATAAAAAATGTTTTCATATGACTTTTTCAAGCATCTTGGTATTATGTATCCCTCCTCCATCTCTTTAACAGTATCTCAGGGTGCTACACCAACTGCTAAGGGAGAAGAAAGAATCAATAGCCCTACCCAGCTGTAAAGTCTATGAACCACAACAATGATCAGCCTGGTAAGACATCCCAAAGGGTGCATCAGTGGCATGTGCATCTTGGGAGCAACCAACAGCTGTCTTATTGGATTTAAAGCCCAATCCATAAGAGTGAACTCATGCCTCGTACTGGGAACCAGGTCAATTACCAGTGTCTGGTGAGGTCATACACACCATAGAGAATAATCTACTACTGCCAATTTCCAAAACCAACATAATATCTAACTGCATCTTGATTACATATCACATGGAATGACCAGCCTTAACTGACACATCTACAAAACAAACCCTTACATAAGGCTTAGGATGCATCATGGAAGAAAGAACAGACTCTATGTGCCAGAGGACCAAGATGCCTGCTGGGAGACAGTGTCTTCGGTGACAGGGAAGCTGCATGAAAAAAAAAAAATGTCAATACAGTAGACTGAACCTGGATAATGGCAAGATTGACTGACATGCTAATGAGATGGAAAAAAATCCCACAAGGCCTTTCCCCCTAGATAAAGACCTATAGGCTGCTGAAAGAGAGAGGTTTGGACTTCTCTTGGGACAAACCCCCTGATAAATTGTCCAATCCCAAGTGACCTGCTGTAAACATGCACATTTGCACACGTGCGCACAGACTCACACACACCTATATTTGGATCTCAGAAAATGAAGGTAGGCACTCAGGAATTCTTTCCCATAAGGCCATACATTTCATATGCCAAATGGTTCGGTTGTCTTTTCCGGAGTATGAATCAATAGATCCAAGCCTAAGGGTGCATTTTTCAAAAATCTATGGGAGACTTGTTAAATCATGATTTGCTTGGCCATATTTCCACAAGCATTTTATCTAGGTAACCACTCTCAATTTGTTAATATGAAAACCTCTACAAGTAATGCTGGTATTGTTAGTATGAGGTTTACCCTTTGAGAACCACTATACTAAGCCTTCAAATAGGAAAATAAATAAGCAAGCAAATAGGAAAGGTCATTTATACTTTTCCACCAGGTGTCTATTTGCCTTATATTTGCAAAACTATAAGCCACTTAAGTAATTCTTGGTACAAAAAAGCACAAATCAGCATCTCCATGTTATATTTAAAATTGACTTTGCAAAAAAAAGAAAAACACATGTGTGAGGTGAAGAAGGAAACTTCACCTTGCAGTGACATTGAGACACCTGAGAGAAGATGCTGTGAAGGTCTGTGGGCTGAGGTTTAAGGCAGAGGAAAGTAGTGCACAGTTCAGTCTGTGGATGTGAGTTTCTTTTGAACAGTGTCTCAGTAGAGGACTGCTGAGGGCAAAGGACCACGCTGGCCAGCAGCTCTAAGAAAGGAGGAGGGAGAGTGGAGCATGGGAAGTGGGGTAGGATCGTGGGATGAAAGCAGCCAACCCTGTGCTAACAAAGCATCCCTCCGCATTAAAATAAAATAAAATAAAGACAGGAGTCAGGAGACAGGAGAATACCATGTGAAGAGAAAGCCGGAAGCCTTGGGTTTTTAGAAGGCAGAACAAGCTAGTTTTAGAATTGGAAGCATTTTAATGAAGATGTTACAAAATACATTTGCCCGTTCCTTTCTGTTGGAGATCAATTAAACCTCTCAAAAATCTATGCAACTCTAACAAGAAAATCAGCATCTGCTTTCAAAAGAAAATTCACCTTTCTGTTTGCTACTTTATTTGATCAAGTAATGAATCCCAGCATAAACCAGAAAAGCCACTGGCTTATATTGACCTACTCATTTGACTGGCCAGGTGCAGAACAATAGCAAATCCATGGGTCCCATGAAAGACATCTGATTCCTAATTAGCTCATCCAAGTTATGCAAATATAGCTTGTATTCTAGCCTGACAAGAGGACCCCTTGGCTTTGTTTGCATAGAGCTGCTGTTGAGATTTTAAATCTCTGCTTCCCAACAGGCGACTTTCACTGACACCTGGGAGGCCTGGTTCTTGGCACTTTCTACCATATTACCCTTGTTTTCATGAGCCTGGCAGTATAGCTAAAGGAAATGCTGTAATGTTGTTCTGCATAAACACTAGTTTATTCCTTCCTTGACCCAGACAAGGCAGCTTAGTGTCTAGATAAATTAAGGCACTAGGTAGTATCCTTGCCTCAACCACCTGCCTCTACCTACTCTCTCTCTCTCTCTCTCTCTCTCTCTCTCTCTCTTTCTCTCTCTTTCTCTCTCTCTCTCTGTCTCCCTTCCTCCCTCCCTCCCTCCCTCCCCTTCTCTTTTTCTCTCTCTCTCCTCCCTTGCCCTCCTCTTCTCTCCTCTTCCCCCTCTCCCTCTCTCCTTCTCTCCAAAACAGCAGAACTAGATATTTAAATGATCAGTCATAGGAGAATCAGGTTTTCTGTACACAGTTGATCCATTAAAGAGATTGGGCTTCAGATGAGAAGGATTTCCAACACAATGAATGAGAACTAAGTGAATTTCTCTTTGAAAGAGTTTAATTTCAACCTCTTATCACATATAATTCATTTCATATGCTTGTTTTTACCTTTCTACTCCACATAAACCTCCTGTGTAAAGACCAAATTTTTTTCTTAGCTTCCTTCCGAGGCACTCAGTGCAATTCTCAGTTGAGTTTGGTGAGCAGGTTAGACTGAGTGTTAACTCAGGTTTGTGCATGAGGATGTGATTTAATTGTTTTCCTTCTGGAATCCAGGCTCTGCTTGGGGAAACAGCAATGAACAGCCAACCCTCACCTAGGAACCAATAAACAACTTCACATTCTGTAAAGCACTTAAGGGACTCCTCCCTGTATGGGTCTTGTCTGTAAAGATCTGGCCCAAATGACTGCAGCTACAAGACTAGATTCTCTACCCCTTCTTGCTTCAGGTCTCCATGTCAATTTAAATTAAATGAATTTGCATCAACTGCTTTGCTCCCAATAGATAAAATAGAGCAAATATCTTTTCTGAATCATTAGAATGCTCTAAGGCCTATGATTGAAGAAATGACATAAAGAATCATCATCATATATTGAGAGTCTCCCAGACAAGTGTTGAAGTCTGTGTAGCTTGATTCATGTAAGTATCTTCAAGGGGGCCATGAAGACATTCTTTTTATTTTTCCATCCTGTAGGTTCTCAGAAACATACTGATAAGAGTACAATATTATAGGGAGCCCAGAAATCCTGGTACTCTTAGATTAGCATAAGGAAAACCAGGAATATTTAATATGCATTATTGTGTCTTCAAAAGAAGAGATGTATAACCTGTTTTCCAACCAGAAGGTTGGGAGTGGATGTGCTTAACAGCCTAGTGATCTCTGCACTATCTGCATCATAAGAACACACCAGTCTCCCCCATACTCTTATGTTTATGAGTCTACTCCCTAGACTCTTAACTTGAGCATTGTTTCCCAGTCATTAGAACCTACCTAATGGGAAATGTCACATGTACTTTAAAAATGGGAAGAGAGATTGTCAGCAGCCTGGTGACCTTGATATACATATATGACTGAGCCCCTACAAGGTCCTCCCCCAGAGTCTTAATATGTCACATGTAGTGAATTATAGAGCCCATCTTTTATGGAAGAGGGTACATGTAAATTGAAAAGATTTTCAATGTACTCACATCTTTGTGTACACTAGGGATTCAGGAATTTCCAAATTGAACTGTACCTAATTATGCCAAAAATTCTGATGACAGATTCTAGGAATCTGAACCAACTCTACTGAATCATGTTGAGCTGATTTCCTGCTGGCCATGATGGTCACAGAGACACCCCCATTATTATGTATGTGGGAAGCCATTTGTAATGCAAAAAAAGTGGGATTCACCACTCATCTGATTTCTATCTTTCCTGGGGATTTCCAATATTTTTCTTCCAATTTGATAGCTGATGAGCCTGAAGCATCAGGAAGTATTTTTACGAAGTCTTCTTCACAAGGTTAATACTTCTATGACCTGAGCCACGATACCTTTTAAATCACACCATTTCACTAAAGTTTTTGTGCTGCTATACTGTTCTGGGTTTTGCTTTATTCTATCCTGGTTCCTGCAAAGAAAATAATATTGCTAATGAGGTACTTTCCTCCAGCAGACTTGCCATGTGATAGCAATTTCCACCTTGAGTCAGAGCAGTAGGAAAAATAACAAAGAATCACAGAGTATCTGCTGATGATAGCAAAGGCTGTGGAGGGGCCGGAATGGAAAATTCCGGAAACCCCCGTCTAAGTCTTCTCTTAAAAGCCACACAGCACTTTGTGCATAGGCACCATAGCAATTTTTCTTCCGTCGTGAGTAGATGCAATGACATGGAGGATAGGGCTGTACTAAGCAGGTTTAGGGCAAGCAATGATAGAAAGGGCCCTGAGAGCTTATGAGTACTGCCACGATTTATAGGCAGCCTAGGAGCTTTATGGTATAGCATTAAATAGGAATGGCTTGTCTGATAATGTGTGTAAGGTATGACCTTCCAAAGTGCCATTATAACTTCACAGTCACAGCAGGCACATTGTAACTACCAAGATTGATTGATGCCACTTGCTCCTAATAAGGCTGCATTCAGAAGGTTTTACTATTGCTGCCTTGAGCAGCAACGTAGCTTTATGGCTTTTCTTCAATTAAATCCTTTCAATTATAATCTAATCTAAGGTGTTCCGGGCCAATTTCCATAACTATAAGCTCTAATCTGACATCTCAGAAAGCAGAATTTCAAATATCAAATATGCAGCTCATATTTCTCTCCTTAAAAAATAGAAAATAAAAAAAAAAACCCAAGCTGTGCCAACATTGGGTTCCCAGATCCATTTATTATATTAAAAATTTAGTAATAAGTGGACAAGAGAAAGCTCTGAAGTCACTCTGAAGTGACTGTGGGATTTTAATTTGAACTGAATGTTGGGTCAATTAGTTAGCTATGTCAATTTTTAGATACAGTATGATATTGTTATTTTTAGAAAGGATTTTTTTGTCATCTTGAAATTTTTTGTGTTTATTAACTTCTTTTAGATCTAGAACAAAAGTGCCAAGAGTCAAAATAATTTTATTCAACCTAACCACACTTGTGTTCTTCATCATTCCACAAGAGAGTCCAAGCACAAAATCTTCTTATGACTCCATCTATCACCATTGCCATGCCAACCCATTGTCACTAACACAAGAATCAAAGCACAATTCTATTAGTAGTTCTTTCTATTTTATAAAATTCTTTTTTAACTAAAATGTAATTACATCATATCCCCCTTTCCTTTCCTCCCTCCGGTCCCTTCCATGTACCACCATCCCAGTTCTCTCTTTTTAAATCATGGCCCCTTTTTCTTTTTTATTGTTATACATACACACACACACACACACACACACACACACACACAAGCTCCTGCGCATACTTGCACGTGCACATGCATGCACACATGTGCACATATACACATACAAAATAAAAAGATTAAATCCTTAAACTATTATAAAATGTAGGATTTATTTTGCTTTATGTTATGTGTATCTGTGGGATGTGTATTTGTTATATACTCACATGTGCCCACATGTGTGTGCTGGTACCAACAGAGTCCAGAAGAGAACCATCATATCTCCTGGAGCTGGAGTTACAAGTGCTTTTGAGTAGGGAACATGCATGGGTGCTCCAAAACAACCTCAGACCCTCTACAAGAGCAGGACACATTTTCAACTGCTGAGCCATCTCTCCAGCTCCAAGAAATTTTGCAACCGATCCAGATTGCCATCGTTGCTATATCTGGTACTCCATCCACATTATTATGACCTCTATACCTGTTTTCACTTTGACCAGACAAAAGATTATTGCAGAAAATGGCCAGACGAGGGATGCTCATACTGGTCTTGTGAGATACACATGCTAGGGACACAGATTAATCACTTCCTCTATCGATTCCGCAAAATGTTCTTCTTCTACATTCGAGACCAATGGGATCCCAGGTGAGAAACAGGAGTTGCTGGTAAGCTCTGCTGCAAAACTCAGACCAGTGCTCCAGTAAGTACTATCCACACCCAGAGAAAAATATGTCTCAATCGCCCCTTGTCTTATTAATCTTGTCTCTACGTTCCTTCAACGACAAGTACGAAAAATTTCTAACCAAACTGTTAATCAGCTCCTGTTACAGGATTACCACCCGCTGCCCATAGAGGACCACCAAACAGATTCTGATGGTGAAGACCAGATATACCCTGAAAAGTGATGATGCCCCTAAACAACAGGAAGTAGCCTATGAGACACAACGCCCTCATTCCCTCTTCACCATTGGTCTCCCCTCTCTTTTCTTCCTCTTCTTTTTATAATAACAAGAAGGGAGGAATGTCAGTACCAGGACACTCCAAGCCCCGCCTAACTATGTGACCCTTGACCTGCGTTGCCAGGACAATGACCTTCAATCCCACAATCCACTTGGCTCAGATCCCACTCTCAATGGTGTGATGGCATTTTACATATAAATTAGGAAGTCACCCCCTCCTCTCTTTTTCCTCTTCTCTGCCCTCCTACCCGCTTCGTTGCTCCCTTTATCCCTGCACAATAAACCTCTCCCACGTGGAATCACCTTGGAAAAAAAAATTTTTTTTTGGAAATCAAGACACTTTATAATGAAAGAGCATCGTCCTTACTTAGCACCCCAGATGAAATCCTTGGGGAAAACCAGAGCATGTGCTAGGCTTTTTCCAGTTCTAAGGATGTCAGTTAGAAATAGAAAATCGCTTCAGTTGTGCTTGTATCCTGTAGCTAACTGCTCAGCTCCTGTGCTTCTTCGGGAGTCCTTGATCACACCTCTAAAGGAGATCACAGAAATGTCAGTGAGGTCAGGGAAGGACCTCGAGCTCTCTTGCTACTCAGCAAAGATGTAGTGTGGATGATAAAAATTACCTTAGCTATTCTTTTTTTCTTCTTAAATCAAGAAACCCTGGAATATTCCTCTCCAACTTTTCACTGACCACATATGAACAAGTATTTCACCCAGGAAGCCTAGAAACATAGCCCAAAGATGCCACTTGAAATGTCACTATAATCTTAAGAAAAAAATAGACAAAATCTACAGGTGCATTATTATGCTACTGTTTACTTTACTGTATAAGTGATTTGGACCACCTATAACTTAAATTACTAACGCTTTTCACTGATCTTTTATTGAAATGAATACTCTCAAAGATCGCATCCCATTTACTTCCAACAAACTTTGCATTCATAAACCTGCTTATTCATATTCCAACATACTTCAATGAGTTACCAGCTGGAGAAGTATAAACAACAAAATGAAGAATGAACATCAATCTGAAGTTGCATGTGTGAGGATCAGTCTCCTGAGAATAGTTTTGAGACCTGGGAAAGCCCCCAGGTGGACAACTGCCAACACTTCGGCTACTAAACATAATTCATTGTTCATATTTCTCACTACCTTGAGAATTGGTTGAAAGAGGGAATTGTGAGTTGCAGTTGGAAAGCAGAAAAGACAAAGAACTTACTATCTTCAATAAACTAAGAATCCAAGGAAACTATGTCTCTTGTCTTAAATCATGCCTGCCCCTAGATTGACAGCTATTGAATAAGAAACAGAATGCCTTATTGCCCCAATATAAAACACTGGTGTTTGAGGCCCTAAACCAATCAGATTACATGGAAAAGAGGATAGAAATTGGAAATCAGAACCAGAACTTTGACTACATGAGGGTAGTATGGCCCTCATGGTAAGGAAGCATACTATTATCTGACCATAGGAGAAAGGGCTGGTGGAAATGAGCCACAGAGTTCCTCTCCAGCATTGTTATCACCATTATCTACATCCTTCGTATAGGTTCCTCTCTTCTAGCTAGGGCTGATTTATTTGCTCCACTCATACACCTAGAAAACTAAACTCTTCCTAAGTTAATAGTGAACTTTACACTTCACCTGTGCACAAGGTGTGTCTTTCTTCTTCTCTGTGCCTTAAACATAACGAGTTCTACAGAGATACTGCTTGGTTGCAAGATTAAATGATAACTACTTTTCTTTCAAACATCAATAGTGACTCTCCTCCCTCCCTGCCTCCCTTCCTAATCCGTTTTCTTTCCTCCCTTCATTACTTGCTCTATTAATATATATCCTCAGAGGAAGTTTACTTATCATTGAATAAGCCTTTAAATTTTTCTTTAATTTTTCTTTAATGGTTTTTCTTGCAACAACAGAAATATACCAGGTTTACTTTTCTGTTCCCAGATTCATTTATGTTTGACTGAAGAAGCCTCTCTGTTATAAAACTTAATTAACAATGCTATTCTCAGCAGCTGTGAGCCTTATTGAAGTGTCCTTCATTCATATTAATATCATCATTTCAATGGAGGCTTTTGAAAAAAACAACATAATACCTGGTGGATTTGGAATATATATTATATAATTGAACTGGCTAAATCACAATAAATTGGAAAGATAAAATAGTTGCTTCAATCATTAGGCCTTTTTTCTCACAACTTGTATGCAATCTTAAAAAGAGAAAAAAAGAGAAGAGACAGCATATAAGTATATAACAAATACCAGGTCCTCTTCAACAGAGTGTGGCTGTTTAGCTATTTCCCAGAAGTCACTGCCAAGACAAGTTGGAAAATACTAACCAGTTTCTGCCTCTATTTGGCATGCAAGACAGATGGAAATCACAGACATAAATGTTATTTGTCATGATATAGGTCATTTGGAAAATTATTTTTTCTGGGGCTGGCATGAATCGGTCAGAGTTCAGGACAAGTGCAATTGGACAGTAGAAAGTGGAATGATGTCACTGGTTAAGTCAGCTGGAGCATGTGAATTGCACACTGAACCTTAATTCCCACACTCTCTTCATATCTTACAGACAGAATTAATGACTGATTCCAAGCAAACCATGACTGTTGTTTGATGCTAGAAATCAAATTACTTTGCAGGGTCATTGCGTGTGAGCACCCCACACTTTATTAAACACAACCTGAGACAGTCACTGGGGAAATCAATTTGAATTTGATAAGGCCCCAAGAAATTATCATGCTTTTACATTTTTTAATTTAGTTACAATCATACTTCATAAGTATCAATATACATATTTGCCTTCATAAGATCAATGTTACCTTGACAGTCATAAAAATATAGACCTATGAGCAAAATTTATCTCTGCACAGCCAGAATTAACAGATAAACAATGTATGTTTTAATGACTCAGTTTCCAAGCATGAAACAAGGTGCTTTTCATGTGTAATATCATTTGTATATTACTATATGAGAAATGTAACAATATTACTATAACCAAGTGGATATGAAAGAACCAGATTTAATGAAATAAATGTATTTCCCAAGGCCATCCATAAGGAAGACAGGACTGAATTGAAACCCATGTTCTCTGATCCAATATTTATACTATTTCGTTTTGATTTTGTCTTGGAGAGCTTGTGTCTTATTTTCTATGGTAGGGGTATTGAAAGTATCTGATATAGCTTAGGCTAGCCCCAAACACATTTGGTAACAGAGATTGACTTTGAACTCCTGATCCTCCTGCCTCTGCCTAACAAATGCTAGGATTACAGATATATGCCATTATGCCTTGTCTTGCTCTGTTTATTACAATAAATACTCTGCTCACATTAGTCTATGTTTATAGAAGCAGACAGACACAAAGACACAGATTTTGCATGTATGAAAGAGCAGGTTTTCCTTCTGACTAAAGACTTATTGAAAGGTTAACTCTGACAAAGGCAATGCTGTCCAGTTATATTTTGATGAAAGGATCATCAAAGACTGAATGACTATACATCCACACATTCACCAGAACTTTTAGAATCATTTTAGCTAATGTATCAAGTTGCATTACAACACACTAGGTTGTAGTAAGTCATCTTCATTTCCTTACTTATTGAAGTGATGGACACCATATGACACACAGTCTGAAAATGTCACAAAGTAGATGAGAAGGACTTTTACAGAAATAGGTTGGAGAAAATACAAAGAGGAAAGTAGGAGCTGGCTATACAGGAAGTTCTGACATCCAACTTTTAAAACTTTTATAAGGAAATACTCTAATATGTTAATGATATCTCTAATGTGGAATTCTTTAGTAACCTAATATAAATTGTCAAGACCATTCAGCAAAAAGTTTGCTGCACCTGAATTACACTAACATAAAGCTGTATTCTTCTTGTGACTTTTTGTAAATTCTTAGTGATGATTTTATGAGAGCTGTGGCAATATTAAATAACTAAGAATAAATGTTTGTCTCCTATTAAGATAGGTTGGTGCTTTGGTAGAACATTGTTTTCTAGCTGTGCAAACTTGAAAATATGGTTTAATTTGCTTATGTTTCAATTTTACCATCTCAATCAATGGCATTTAATTTCATAGAGCTGATAAATAGAGAAAAATGATGCATAGCAAGCTAAATGCACACTGTTGTACCATATACATAGTGAATATCAATCATTGTAGCTGATATTAAACACAATACTGTTTTATTTAGTTCCATATATGATGTTGCAAGTATGCTCAATCTGACCTTTCTTGTTGATTACATTTATAAATCCTGGACCAGGCAATCAAAGATTAATTTAAATGTTTATTAATTATTAATTATTTTAAAATTTAAAATGCAAACAGTCACTGTAGAAGAACACCTGGGTTATCTGTTGTGTGGATGAATATGAATATACCACTTTTGTTTCTCTCCAGCAATACCATCCTATCATCAGGAAAGGCCTTAAATCTCCAAAATAGTCCAGGATACAATCACAAGTTATTTAAAGTTCATTTTCAAAAGAAAAAGTAGGAAAATCTCAATTTTTATTCTTTAAAAAAAAAAAAAAAAGCTGGGCATGGTGGTGCACGCCTTTAATCCCAGCACTTGGGAGACAGAGGCAGACGGATTTCTGAGTTCGAGGCCAGCCTTGTCTACAAAGTGAGTTCCAGGACAACCAGGGCTATACAGAGAAACCCTGTCTCAAAAAAACAAAACAAAACAAACAAAAAAACAAAAAAACCTGTTTAGTTCTTGTACAGAGATACAGAGATTATTTAGCCTTAATACAGTTATTTTATTTGTAAGATTAGCTTAAATTTTTTAACTTTCTACATGGTATTTCAAGTCTGCTTGCTCTATTTTTAAAATATTAGAAAAGTGGAGTGAGGCAACCTAAAAGAATGAATGAAAATCTGAAAAGATACTACAAATAAATAAACTTTATCCTACAATCTCAGCCCTTGGAGATGGCGAAGACAGTAGGGGGAGGGGGGGTTTGAGGCCAGCTTCCTGGAACACAGAATAAGGGCTGTGGATGCAGCTCAGTAGTACAACAGCTGTATCACATGTATCATTTGCACAAGGTCTCAGGCTCCCTCCCCAGCCCCATACATCCACAATAATTGCATGGTCTTTAGTATCAGAATAGAGCTGACAAAGGAAAAAAAAAACCTAACTTAAAAAGACATCATGAGAAACTATGCAATCTTCTAAATGTAAAACTTTTGTATGGAGGCTGGAGAAATGGTTCAGATGTTAAGAGCATTGACGACTCATCCAAAGGACTAGGGTTCAGTTCCTAGAACCTACATTGTGGCTCATCATCATCTGTAACTCCAATCCTACAGGGTCCAACACTCTTCTCTGTGGACACTGCACGTGCACGGTGTACATTCCTACAGGCAAACAAAACACCCATACACATAAAAATAAATAAATATATTTAAAGGCTTTGTATGTTTAAATTTCTAAAATGAGCAAAACTTAGGAATCTGTCGAGAAATAAAAAAGATAGAGAAGCAATGAAAAATACAGTCAAAAACAAATAACAAAAAGGAAGTCTAATTCCAAATGTGTCAATAATTACAATAAGTAAAAATCAAGCAAGCATATATTAGATCTTGGTTTTAGGCCCAAAGAAAACATATGTAAAGAAATATTATCTGAAATGCCCCCAGTTTGGTGAAAGCTTAACCTAAAGGTTTGGGAAGTTAAACAAAAACACGAAAATACCAAAACATACACAAAAAAATGAAGAGAGACATGTTAAAGGTACATCATAATTACAGATAAACGTAGGGGAAGACACCTAACTTCAACCTATGAGCCCCAAACCAATTGACTTGGATGCATGCACATGCACACACAAACACATGCACACACCCATACACACATAAATACACATATATGTACACACATACATGCATATCATACCCCAATGCTACAGATCCTGTGGATCCCTTATCTGCGTGGGTCGAGTTCTCTGGAGCGAAGTGGGCAAGGCTTCGGCGAATGTGGGTGACAGACAGAGACCACACGAGAGGATGTGTAGAATCTGAATGTAATGTGTCAAATTGAGCATCAGACTTTTATACAGAAGAAAATGGGGAAGTTAGGTGACACACCAGCAAGATAACAAAACAGTAATGCAAGTGGGGAAGGACTGGCAAGAACCAACTGGGATGAGATTCAAGGTTAACAACTGGGATCAAAAACAATTCCACCTGAGGTCAGCTTAAACTTAGGAGCCAGGGGCAAGGGCTTCATGCCCTTGTCATAGTCCACCTTCCCCCTAGGTCATTGTAAATACTTGTATCTGGGTGTAACTCAGCTAGCTATAGTTCTAAGTATCTAGTCTGGTTCCTTCTCAGGTCGCAAACTTCCTTATTCCTAGGTAGTGGTGAATTCCTGTGTAGGGCAGTGACTTACCTATACATTCTCAAGGTTAGATCAAGGGCTGCCTAGAATCTAACTTAGCTATATGTTAAAATATGAATCCTTAGGAGCACTTATAATAAGCAATATTAAGGGAAAGCACACAGATCTGTTTACCAACTAAAACAAGGACGTTGGAGGACTCTTTATACAGGATGCCATAATTCCAGGAGACTAAGTTTCCATGAGCTTTTTGCCCTGGGACCACGCCTAGACTTTCCAGCCTGTCATGTGGGTTGCTACTGGAGTGGATGTAGCACCCCAAAACTAATAATAAAATTAAATTCAGTTTTTAAAAAAAGATCTAAGAAACCAAAAGGAGAAAGAAGAGACAGAGAAACCAAGAATGAAAAGAATTACCAGAACCAAAGAAGAAAAAGACAGTCGTAATCCTAAATACATTAATAATTACATTAAATAAAATCAAGCAAACATAGAAATCAGTAATCTTCAGCATGTATTAGAAATGAAATGATCTGTTTCTATGCTGTATTAAAGAAACTCACTTCAAAATATGACATAGGTAGGATAAAATTATAGACCAGAAATACAGATAATCTCAAAACTATTCAGAAAATCAAAGTAAACGGTTGTGCTGGTGTCAGACAATGCAAACGATAAGGTAGAGAAAAACACTTTGGAAGTCATTAATCTCTCACGGAGCCGGTATTGAAGCAACTGTAACGTTGTTCAGACATCAGTACACTGATTACCATCACTCTCCAGGCAAAAAAAGGCAAAATTCTCAACAACATAGACACAAACCGAATCACTCAAGATACAAGCAACAGTGAGCCAGAATGAAGTGGATGAATTACCCAGACTCTAAGTCTGGGGAGGTTAGTCTTTCAAAATGCATATGAGTGTAATCTTCCTTGTGAATAGGTCAGTCAGAAAAAGGCACATCATGGAATCATTTAATATGCAAATGATTTTGACAAAGTTCAATATCAGTAGACGCTTGAAAAAAGCATAGATGCAAGTAACTCAGAGATGAAGGAACATTTTCTATCTCATAACTTAAGAAACAATAGTTCGTGCCTCATGTACATTGAGGACCTCAATCATTTCCCTGATTATTTCCTGATATCCTTGGCAACAGGGCGAGCATATGAACTCTCACCGTTGATATTCATCACCAAGGAAATGCAATACCAGAGAGATGATGCACTAAACATAAATTAGCAGATTGAACATAAGAACTAAAAGAACTCTTCTGCATGGAGTATTCTTGTTTGGTTGCTGTTGCTGTGAGAAAATACTCACCCAAAGCAACTTGGGCAGGAAGGGGTTTGCTGACTGTATATGTCCTAATTACAGTCCATCACTGATAAAAAGTCAAGGTATGAACCCAAGGATGAATAGAGGCAGAAATTAGAGAGGAAAGCTGCATACTGGCTTGTTCAGGCTGGTTTTTATGCAGTGCAGGACTTCTTGCCCCTGGGGAGCGGGGGGTTCTCCCACATCAGCAAAATGTTCCTACAGACTTGCCCACAGGCCACTATAATAGAGGTATTTTCTCAACTGAAATGCTCTTCCCGTACATACATATTTTGTGTCAAGTTAATTAAAAAAAAAAAAAAAACCCTAACCACCTCAATAGATAACATAGTTGTTTATGTTAAAAATTAAAAATAAAAATTCTAAGAAATCAGTTCTGAAAACTTCTAGAACCAATTACTGAGTTGAGCAAGGTTACAAGATACAAAGAAAACTCAGGTCACTTATATTTTTATGTAAGAGCAGCTGGAAAATAAACAAATGAATTCCAAAATTTGAAAATAATACAATTTAAAATAGTTCTTACAAAATATGAAACTATTGGATATAGTATATTTCCTTATACATACTATATATATCTGGAGCATATACTAAGACACTTGTATACCAAAAACTAAAATTTGTAATTGTGAAAGGTGACCAAAATGGATTTTGCCAGAGAGCGATGACACACACCTTTAAACTCTGCACTTGGGAGGCAGAAGCTGGGTCATTCTCCAGTTTCGGGCCATCCTGGTCTACAGAGTGAATTCTAGGACCACCAGGGCTATACACAGAAACCCTGTCTCAAACAAACAAACAAACAAACAAACAAGAAGTGTCCAAAGTAAAATGTAGAGCCATATAGCCATTATTGTATTTTTAAATGGTATAGAATGTTTACATTAAGACTATATCAAAATGTGGAGCAGATACTGAAGGAAAATCCATCCAGAGACTGCCCCATCTGGGGATCCATCCTATACACAGACACTAGTGTGGATGCCAAGAAGTGTTTGCTGACAGGAGCCTGATACAGCTGTCTCCTGAGAGGCTCTGCCAGAGCCTGACAAATACAGCTGTGGATGCTCACAGCCATTCATTGGACTGAATACAGGGGTCCCCAGTAGAGAAGGAACTGAAGGAGTTTGCAACCCATAGGAAGAACAACAATAGCAACCAACCAGAACTCCCAGAGTTCCTAGGAACTAAACCACCAACCAGAATACACATGGAGGGACCCATGGATGCAGACACATATGTAGTAGAGAATGGCCTTGTCTGGCATTAATGGGAGGAGAGGCTCATTGCTGCAGTGTAGGGGAATGCCAAGGCGGTGAGGTGATACAGGAGTGGGTGGGTGGGTGGGTAAGTGAGCACCCTCATATAAGCAAGGGGGAGGAAGGACAGGATAGGGGTTTTCTGGAGAGAAAACCAGGAAAGAGGATAATATTTGAAATGTAAATAAAGAAAATATCCAATAAAATGAAATAAAAGACTATATTAAGTGTTTTGAGTGTACTGCAACTGGAATGCTCATCTGTTGCTTAATTGGAATGCAAGATGCAAAGCCCTTCTCAAAAATAGCTCAGTAGCTTCTTGGAAAGTAAAATATATTTACCATGTGATTCAACAGTTTCAGTCTTGGACTTCAAGTGTTTACAAAAGCCTTAGTTTCTACAGGTAGCCCTCTGTAGCCAGTAGGCTATCTAGAGAAACAGAGCCAATAGAATTAGCACATCTTATACAAAGCAATTTATCAGAGGCTGAGAAGTCCAATAAAAGCTGCCTTTATAGCAGAGAGGCAGAAGACCGAGTTGTTGATCAGTTTTTTGTTTGTTTGTTTGTTTGTTTGTAGAACATGATTTTAATATTTTCAACTGTTAATATTCACTAGACAGGATAATTATTTTAAGTTATACTTCATTGTTATCTCTCCCTTTTCATCTTTAATTTTGTTAATTTGGATACTGTCTCTGTGCCCTCTAATTAGTCTGGCTAAGGGTTTATCGATCTTGTTGATTTTCTGAAAGAACCAGCTCCTGGTTTGGTTAATTCTTTGAATAGTTCTTTTTGTTTCTAGTTTGTTGATTTCAGCCCTGAGTTTATTTCCTGCAGCCTACTCTTCTTGGGTGAATTTGCTTCTTTTTGTTCTAGAGCTCTCAGGTGTGCTAGCAAGCTGCTAGTATAAGCTCTCTCTAGTTTCTTTTTGGAGGCACTTAGAGCTATGAGTTTTCCTCTTAGGACTGTCTTCATAAGTTTTGGTATGATGTGTCTTCATTTTTTATTAAATTCTAAAAAGTCTTTAATTTCTTTCTTTATTTATTTCTTCCTTGACCAAGTGATCATTGAGTTCATGTGTATGTGTGTTTTCCATTGTTTTTGTTGGTATTTAAGATGAGCCTTACTCTGTGGTGATCTGATAGGGTGCATGTATTTCAATCTTCTCATATCTGTTGAAGCCTGTTTTGTGACCAATTATATGGTCAATTTTGGAGAAGGTACCATGAGGTGATGTGAAGAAGGTATATTCTTTTGCTTTACGATGAAATGTTCTATAAATATCTGTAAGACACATTTGTTTCATAACTTCTCTTAGTGTTCATGTGTCTCTGTTTAGTTTTTGTTTCCAGGATCTGTCCAATGGTGAGAGTGGGGTGTTGAAGTCTCCCATTATTATTGTGTGAGGTGCAATGTGTGCTTTGAGCTTTACTAAAGTTTCTTTAATGGATGTGGTTGCACTTGCATTTGGAGCATAGATATTCAGAATTGAGAGTTCATCTTGGTAGATTTTATCTTTGATGAGTATGAAGTGCCCCTCCTTGTCTTTTTTGATAACTTTGGGTTGGAAGTCAATTTTATTGGATATCAGAATGGCTACTCCAGCTTGTTTCTTGAGACCATTTGCTTGGAAAATTGTTTTCCAGCCTTTTACTCTGAGGTAGTGTCTCTCTTTGTCACTGAGGTGCCTTTCCTGTATGCAACAAAATGCTGGTTCCTGTTTACGTATCCAGTCTGTTAATATATGTCTCTTTATTGGGGAATTGAGTCCATTGATGTTAAGAGATATTAAGGAAAAGTGATTGTTAATTCCTGTTATTTTTGTTGTTAGAGGTGGAATTATGTTTCTGTGGCTATCTTCTTTGGGGTTTGTTGAAAGATGACTTTCTTGCTTTTTCTAGGGTGTAGTTTCCCTCCTTGTGTTGGTGTTTTCCATCTATTATCCTTTGTAGGGCGGTATTGTGGAAAAATATTGTGTAAATTTGGTTTTGTTGTATAAATTTGGTTTTATTGTGAAATATCTTGTTTTCTCTGTCTATGGTAATTGAGAGTTTTGTTAGGTAGCCTGGGCTACTCTTAGGATCTGTAAGACATCTGCCCAGGATCTTCTAGCTTTCATAGTCTCTGGTGAGAAGTATGCTGTAATTCTGATAGGTTTGCCTTTATAAGTTATTTGACCCTTTTCCCTTACTGCTTTCTTTGTTTAGAGCATTTGGTGTTATGATTATTATATTCAGTCTATTTGGAGTTCTGTGGGCTTCTTGTATGTTCATGGGCATCTCTTTCTTTAGATTAGAGAAGTTTTCTTCTATAATTTTGTTGAGATATTTACTGGCCCTTTAAGTTGTAAATCTTTACTTTCTTCTATACTTATTATCCTTAAGTTTAGTCTTCTCATTGTGTCCTGAATTTCCTGGATGTTTTGGGTTAGCAGCTTTTTGCATTTTGCATTTTCTTTGTTGTGTCTGTGTTTTCTATGGCATCTTCTGTCCCTGAGATTCCCTCTCATGTCTTTTATTCTGTTGGTGATTCTATGTCTCCTGATCTCTTTCCTCAGTTTTCTAACTCCAGGGTTGTCTCCCTTTGTGATTTCCTTATTGTTTCTATTTCCACTTTTAGATCCTAGTTGGCTTTGTTCAATTCCTTCACCTGTTTGGTTGTGTTTTCCTGTAATTCTTTAAGGGATTTTTTTGTGTGTGTGTTTCGTCTTTAAGGGCTTCTACCTGTTTAGCAGTGTTATCCTGTATTTCTTTAAAGGAGTTATTTATGTACTTCTTTATGCCCTCTATCATTATCATGAGAAGTGATTTTAGATCCGAATCTTGCTTTTCAGGTGTGATGGTGTATCCAGGACTTGATATGGTGGGAGTATTGGGTTCTGATGATGACAGGTAACTTTGGTTTCTCTTGGTTATGTTCTTATGCTTGCATCTTGCCATCTGATTATCTCTAGTGCTACCTACCCTCCATATATCTGCGGGACCTTCCAGGATGTGTCAGAACTCCTCAGAGTTCAACTGTCTCTGTGATCCTGTGATTCTGGGATCCTGTGATCCTGAGATCCTGGGTGTGTCAGCTGGGAATTAAGCTTCCTCTGGGTCCCTGAGATCCTGGTGTGACCAAGCTCCTGGGATCCTGTGAGCCTGTGGTCCTGGGCATGTTAGAGTGCCTGGGAGTGGAGCTTTCTCTGGGTGTTGTGGGACTGGCTAAAGAGTTCCTGTCCTAGATCTGCTCAGGACACTGGCTGGCCCAGACTGGTAGGAACCTGTACCACTTGTCAGATGGAGTTCCTGGGTGCCTGGTTCCTGCTGGTCCTAGTTACTACCAGTGTTGGGGCAGATGTCATGTCCTCCTCACCTCTGACCCTATGATCCTGGGAGTGTTGGAGCACCTGGGAGTATTGGAGCACCTGGAAATGTTGGAGCACCTGGGAGTGGATCTTCCTCTGTGTGTTGTAGGACTGGCTGCAGAGTTTATGCCCAAGGTCTTTGATGCTATGATCCTCATTTGCTCATTTCTTGATGATGAATGCTGCATCAGTTCCAGATGCCAGAGTTTTGTGTCAGCAGAGGATCATAGCAGCACAGAGATAAAGGTGCTTAGGGAGAAGAGCAGGCAAGCACAAAACACATTTTTCTTGAATCTCTTTCTATCTGGACTAAACTTTGAAAGGTGTTGCCCACTCTGTAGGTGACTCTCTCCCACTTAGTTAATACTTTCTGAACACTGGCCAGAAGAACACCCAGAGGTGTTCATCTATATTGCTCCTAAATCCCATCAAGTTAACAGTTAAGGAAAATGACCACACCCTCCAAACTGGAACAAATGGTCTTTAATAATAACTGATTGAGCAGTCTGTACATCTATAAATTAATTTAAAAAAAATAGAAGCAAGGCGGGCAGTGGTGGTGCACACCTTTAATCCCAGCACTTGGGAGGCAGAGTCAGGTGGATTTCTGAGTACGAGGCCAGCCTGGTCTACAGAGTGAGTTCCAGGACAGCCAGGACTATACAGAGAAACCCTGTCTCAGAAAAATAAACAAACAAACAAACAAAACCAACAACAACAATAACAAAATAGAAGTAATATCTGTATCAACTAGAAACAATCTCCAAAAACCATGGTTGAATTAATTCAGCCACTCTTCTAGTTCCATATTACTTAACCCCATTTTTATTACCTTCTCAAAAATACAAACCTACAGTTATAGAAAATAGTGGATCCTAGCCTTCAGAGGTAGGGAAAAGAAATTACCACCTTAAAGGGACATTAGAAGACAGGTTCGGAGTTTTTTCCTATATCAAGATGGTGTCAATAACTACATGAATGGAGAGAAGATTCAAATTCTTAGACTGTACAGTGTCATTTTTTTTGAGCATTAGTCATAAACAAAGTAACACAATGGGATGATCTTAACTTTCTTTATTACTTTTACTTGTTTGTTAGTTGGTTTAGGGGGACATAGGACTACCACAGCTGCAAGTGTGTGGAAGTCAAAGGATGCCTTGGAGAAGTCATTTCTCTCTTTTCATCTTGTGAGACCTCAGGGTGTCAGGCTTGACAAAGAGCTCCACCAAGTTGCCTCATTACCCAGAAGGTTCTGTTATAGTGTTGCTGTTGTTATTGTCTGAAGATGCTTTCAGCCTCAAAAGAAAATAAATAAATAAAAGTAGGAAACTAAGGTAACATTTACTTAATTAAAGAAAGGGCTTTCATGAATAAGAAGCTAAAAAATCATCAGCTTTCCTGTATGGTAAGTTCCTCGGTAACATTGTCAAGGACAGGGCACAATGTATCTTGTACTTTTGATTCCTTGTTGGTACCCTGTTGGCTCGCCTTCTCAGCCTTGTTGCCTCCCAGTCAAACCAAGCCCCATCTCAATCAGTAAGATCTGGAAGAAGAAGGTTAAAAACAAAGTCTATCCTGCCCTTACCATTAGGACAATCTGGAGATCACCTATGGCCAGGAGACTGTGTTTTATATTCCGCTGGCACAAGCTGGGTCATTCACCTGATGGTGAAAGATGGAGAAACTGGCCTGAATAATTTAACAAATCAGAACAAAGCTCCAGGGTTTCCAGAGAAGAAATGATGCAAACTGTATAAGAAACTGCATGCAGCTGCCTTTTACAGGAATGGGCTAAGACTAAGACGTCTTCTCCTTTCTGTTTTCTGTCATGCCTGGAATTTTGTAAAAGATGGACTTGCTCTTAAAAGCTATTCATGTTCTTGAAACAAAAATCACTTCAAACCTTCATGTAAAGCATTGCAGTAGTCTCAGCTTACAATACATGAATTGTACCCTGAGCAAGTTAAGTTAATATCACGTTAGAACATTAAAAACACTATGACCCCAAAGATGTGTCCCTAAATATAAACGCAGTTGAACTACTGCTTTGGAAAAAAAAAAAAGCAATACAAAAGCCTAATAGAAAATCTCAGCAACCAAAGAGAGGGACCCCTGGGTCCAGCTACATATGTAGCAGAGGATAGCCTTATCTGGCATCAATGGAAGGGGAGGCCCTTGGTCCTTGAAGGCTCGATGCCCCAGTGTAGGGGGATGCTAGGGCACTGAGGCAGGAGTGGATGGGTGGGTAAGTGAGCACTCATAGAGCAGGGGGAAGGGAATGGGCTAGGTGGTTTGCAGAGGGGAAACCAGGAAAGGGGATAACATTTGAAATGTAAATAAATAAAATATCCAATAAAAAATCTCAATGGCCTAAATGTTATCATTCTGCAGTCCCTGTTGTTCTGATTTGTTTTTTGATTTGGCACATTTTTGCAATGATCTTAGGCAGAGAATTGTCCTGGAAAACCCTTGGGTGTCAATGTCTTAAGGCTAGCATGACAACTGAATGCTAATCAGGCAAAAGGGTTAAGGAAAAGCCATAAGCCCTTGGTCTAGCAATGTTTATATGCCCCAGTATAGGGGAATGCCAGGGCCAAGTAGTGGGAGTGGGTGGGTAGGGGAGCAGGGCGGGGGGAGGGTATAGGGGACTTATGGGATAACACTTGAAATGTAAATGAAGAAATTCTCTAATAATAAATAAATAAATAAATAGATAGATAGATAAATAAATAAATAAATAAATAAATAAATAAATAAGAAAAGGAAAAACCATAAAGATGTGAGAATGTCTGGTAGAGCTCATATTGCCTATTTTATTCTTTGAAGTCTGCAACTGTTTTGCTCAGCAGCTCTTCCTCAACTCTTGATCTAAATCTCCTTCCTTGGGCTCTGTGTGAAAGTTTCCGAGTAGAGATGCAACATTTGGAACATCAGGAGGCTGTTTGTCCTTTTATAGCCCTGCTCTTCTCTGTGTCTAGCACCTCCTTATGTGTTGTAGTTTCCCTCGAATGTTGTAAAACCTAAAAATAAATAGATAGATAGATAGATAGATAGATAGATAGATAGATAGATAGATAGATAGACCAAAGGTTTATATTAGTCCAACATGGTGTCAAAGCAAAACAGTGTTCATAGAAGTGTCTGCTACTTGACTGACATCTACAGGCTCAGAAACCCAAAAGGCATTTGAGTTCTTTTTCTTGAGCTTTATCTTTACAATACAACAGTATAACCTAATATGACATTTTTAAATTCTAAACTTTGCCGAGCAGAGTGCAGATGAATGGAAAACTATCTGTTAGCCTACATGCTGAGCCAGCTGTGCCAGGGCAGGTACAGCCTGACTCATTGTTAGCTCACTTTCCTCTTGGGGGCTAACAGGAAACAGTTGATCTCAGCAACTTCTACCCCCCCCACACACACACACACCAGTTCTCTTTGGGACATGACACTATGTTTTCTTAAGGATGGTTACCTCTGAAGATAAGGTAAATGTGGCTGTAAAATTATTCCCTTGTCATATAGAAAAAGGTTTTAAAACAACAAAAATTCTGCTCTCATGATTCCCAGCCCAAATGTAGCATCTGGGTCTAGTAAGTGAATGAAGCAGGGTATCTGTGTATGTGTACCCAAAGGGGCTGATGCATATAATGTCATTATATTAAGTAAATGTGTAAGATCATTAGCAGCATTCTGTGACTTACACATCGAATGTTTATTTAAATGGGTAATTCATTTAATTCTGAAATAGAATATAGTTTCCAACCCTTAGCTTCTCTCCTTTCACTCCTAGAAGACTAATTTAAGTACAACTTTAGTAATAAAATAGCATATGCTGTATATGTCTCCCATATCAATGACCCTTCTCTCTTATCTGCAGCTATGTTCACCAAATTTTACCTTTAACATTTCTGTTTCAAAGAGACATGGGGCTTTATTACTATAGAAGGTAAAGAAACATCCCTTAGGGTCTGGTGAGATAGCCCTACTATTAAATGTATTTTCTCCCAATCATAAAAATCTGGCCTTGTTTTCAAGCACCTATATGGTGGAAAGAGAGAACAGACTCCCTTAAGTTATCCTCTAACCTTGGCATGTGTGTATAAACACACATAGATACAAGCATACAGAAACAGAAACACATATACACACACACACACAATGTGATTCTTTTTAAGTTTTTAAAAGAGCACCCTTTTATAATCTCCAGCCTTTATTGAGGTTTTATTTATTGGCTTGTATATCCAATATCAAATATGATAAATCCCACCATGCAATTCTATCCTTTCTGAACTTTACTACATTGTATTAATTACATTGTTCTTCCTTGTTTTTTACCGGTAAATTCTAGAATTAATGATGAGCCATTTCTGACTATGCCATAAAAATTAATTCACCATAAACAATATTGTCTGCCATAAGCAATTGCCTCCCCAATCCCTGCACCCCTGCATTTGGCCTCAAGCCACAGCCCAGCCCCCCACCAACTGTACAACAAGTATCTCTTTGAAGCTCCTGTCTTATTCTTAAAATTACCCCTTTTCATAGGGAGGAGGAAGGCAGATTAATCCAGTGGGTTTACAGTGAATTTTCTCAGGTTTACATCAATAGGAAATAAGGCTAGTCCTAAAATCAGTCCTAAATCATTTCAAAACACAGTTGCAGAATCTCAGGACCTGAGCAAAAATGACCTTGAAAGTGTGGCAGAACCAAAAACCTCCAAGAAGTACAACCTGAAGAAGCAGGAGGTGGCACACAAAAGAGAGGGATGCCCTCAACACCCGCAGGAGGACAACGGTGGGAGAGACGGAGAACATCCCACTACCCTCTAATTCTCTTTGTTCCTGTGCACCAGCCAAAGACTATTCTACTAGCTCTCCTATTTACAAGCCATCAGCACTCCCTGTCCTTACCTTGACGACCTTAATTCCTTCTTCAACAGCTAGTAAATAAGTCAAAAGTGCATGTGCTTCCTGTTTCCATGTCAATGGAACTAGAATAAACCATTCTTTGTTTGCAAAATCTATGCTGTAGAGTTAATGCCAATGCTTGTGGGACAGCAAGCCCTCACTGAATTGGTTCAGAAAGATTTAGCATGTAGAAAATTGGTAGAGTAGTTACATTAGTCATCATGGCTACATATCTCTCTGGCCCATTGGAAATTTGTTCACACTATGAGATCTACTAGTCTCTGGGTTCAAGCTCAAGCTCCATTACTTCCTAGAAATATGACCATGAGAAAAGCAAGTCATAACTGGAATTCAGTATCTTCCTCTGTAATTATAGCATCAGAATAGTACCCACCTGGATGGATGGATTCTTTGATAGCATAAATGTCTTCCTGCCCACAAAGCTTGCGAATAGACAGAGTAAGCCAATTTAAATTTTTAATTTTATTGTTTACTTTCTGGTATTTTCTTCTAGAGTTAAATCCTTGAACTCAGCTCTATGACCATATCCCTTTACCGTCACGGAACACTGCAAACTGCCCAGGGCTAAGCAGCCCCGTTTAGTCAGACTGCCATGGCAGTATTTACAAAATAACTAAAATCCTAATGTGCATACCTTTTCTGCTATTATGAACCCCTCAATGTGGAGCTAATATGCATTATTAACTAATAAATTAATTAGTCCACCAATGGTAACTGTTAACCACTCAGAGTAAAGTATGCTTCCACTTTCAAGTAGGCAGACTGGAGAACTGGACTACATGTCAGCTTCGGGATTAACTGCAAGGGGACAGAAGTTCACAGTGTGAATGAGGACACGTGAGAGGTCCAGTGGACTCAGGCCTGCTCAGTCTGGAGGGGGAGATGAATGAGAGCAATTTACAGAATTGTTGTGACAAGCAAGTCCTCTGTTTGGGCCTCTGGGGCAGAATGGTACAGTTCTGAAAGATGCTAATGAAAAATCGTGCTTTGCACTTGAAACCCTGGAGTCGTTTTGTGAGAGATACAGAAATATTCCAACTTGAGATGCATAGTGCACCACAGAACTAGACTATGTCTGTAGCAAGACGACTTAATGAGAAAATATTTGATTGCTCAGACACCAGCTCCCGCTGCATTTCCCTTTGTTATTACCCCTGGATAAAAGCCGGAAAGAAGGAAGGGAAAGAATGGTTGCATAGAAGGATTAACTTTTAGGTCCATAGTGATTTAGTGCCCACTCTCAAGCACTGTTCCAGAAACTGGTAGTATATCAGTTAACAATATTGACCATCCTGACATTCCACTACACTGGGCATTGAGGCTTCACAGGAGCAAGGGCCTCTCCTCCCACTGATGCCAGAAAACGCCATCCTCTGCTACATATGTGGCTATAGCCATGGGTCCTCCCATGTGTACTCTTTGGTGGTTGAGACCCTGGGAGCTCTGCGGGTGCGGGTGGGGGATCTGGTTGGTTGATATTGTTGTTCTTCCTATGGGATTGCAAAGCCCTGCACTCTCATAGAAGCAAGGGGAGGAGTATGGGATAAGAGGGTTCTGGAGGGGAAACCAGGAAAGGGGATAACATTTGAAATGTAAATACATAAAATATCCAATAAAAACAATATTGATGAGAAACTTGTGTATTTACTATAACTTTAGTCTATGATCATATAGATAAAGGAATAACTAGTTTAAATACAGAGGGAGAAGGCAAGCTATATTTGACTAGATATGTCAGTTAGTGGAAGAGGGGTTTTATTATTTTTGTTTTGTTGTTTTTGTTTTTGGCTTGGGGGGGGGGGAGAAGATATGCAACGCCCAAGCACTAAAAAAAAAAAAAAAAATAAGTAAAAGTATGTCAGCCATTAATAGTGATGACCAAAGATGATAACACAAAAAAAGAGAAAGGTAAACAGAGGTTCCGAGTATAAGATATAGTGGCCAGGAAGGGATTGAGGAACTAACATTTGAGCAACAGCTTAGGACACTTAGGAGCTTATAAATAATTTGGGATAGTTCAGAGTACTAAGGAGAAAGAGAAGGATACAGTTATAGGCCAGCAAACAAAGGCAGCTCAGAAAAGGCTTTATATGTCATGCATCAATTTAGTGTTTATGATACTGGTTATGCTGGCTAGTGCTTTAGTGACATGATACAAACTGGGGAGAGAGGTTTGGGATGAGGGACCCTCAGCTGAGAAAATACCTCCATGAGATTTGCCTATGGTAAGATTTTAGTGCATTTTCTTAATTAGATACTGATATAGGAGGTTCAACACACTGTTGGAGATCTCGTCCTTGGGCTGATAGTCTGGAGAGTATAAGAAAGCAGGCTGAGGAAGACAGGAGGAGCCATCGAATAAACATCACTCATTTATTGCTTTGGCATCAGTTCCTGCATCCAAGCTCCTGCCTTGGGTTCCTTTCCTGACTTCCCTGGATAATGGACTGCAAGCTGTAAGATGAAATGAACTCTTTTTTTTTTAAGGTTTATTTTATTTATATGAGTACACTGTAGCTATCCAAAGAGGGCATCGGATCCCATTACAGATGGTTGTGAAACACCATATGGTTGCTGGGAGTTGAACCCAGGACCTCTGGAAGAGCAGTCAATGCTCTTAACCACTGAGCCATCTCTCCAGCCCTGAACTTAACTCTTAGCACCACTACCCAAGTTGATTTTGGTCATGGTGTTTTATCACAGCAATAGAAACCTAACTAGGACACCAGAAGCCACCAAAACTTTTCCAAATCCAATTATGACACAGAATAAATTAGAAGAAACATTCTCCCAACAGTAGTGATTAGTCCTAAACAGCATGAGGCCCAGAGAGGAGAAACTTCCTGAATCTTAATAAAAGATAATGAGGACATGAACTTAAACCACTAGAGATGGAAAGAAGAAACAGGAGTGGAATAAACTGACTTAGATACAGTCAAATTACTTTTTTTTTCCAATTTTTTTATTAAGTATTTTCTTCATTTACATTTCAAATGGTATCCCGAAAGTTCCCTATACCCACACCACCACCCGCCATGCTCCCCTACTCACCCACTCCCACTTCTTGGCCCTGGTGTTCTCCTATACTGGGGTATATAAAGTTTGCAAGACCAAGGGGCCTCTTTTCCCAATGACGGCTGACTAGGCCATCTTCTGCTACATATGCAGCTAGAGACATAAGCTCTGGGGGTTCTGCTTAGTTCATATTGTTGTTCCACCTATAGGGCTGCAGACCCCTTTAGCTCCTTGGGTACTTTCTCTAGCTCATCCATTGGGGGCTCTGTGTTCTATTCAATAGTTGACTTTGAGCATCCACTTCTGTGTTTGCCAGACACTGGCATAGCCTCACAAGAGACAACTATATCAGGGTCTCTAAAGGATGTCAAATCACTTTTAAACAATGGGATGTGAATAGTGAAGGAGAGTCACAGTGTCTCTGCAGACTTTTGGCTTTGCCATTTGCTAGGACATAGAACACTACAGGAAGAGAAGAAGGCTTAACAAGAAAAAGCTGTAGAAGATCATCCAAACAACAAGACTCAGAGCCAAAGAGGGAAGTTCTGTCCTGATTTTAGGCATAGAACTCATCATTATACACAGAGAGCAGAAAATATTGCAGAGGATGAGAGCCCTGAGAGAGTTAAATAAAACTTTCTTTTCTATGAACACACAAGAGTTCAGTTACATAAAAGCCAACTAGCTGATACTGACCCAACAACTCTCACTTTCCCCATAGGTTATATTGTTTTATTATATTTCTAGATATTGCTATTTAGAAACCCTTCTACCTATTCTTTTTATACAAAATTGTGTCTGCTGATACTTTATATTAAGAAAAATGCATAACAAAATGTACTAAACATTGTCACATTTTTGAAATTGAGCTTGATTATTTTCAGTTAAGATAAGATATTTTAATTTAGAGAAGTCTCAGGAAAACTCTAAACCTTCTTTAGAGTCACGAAGAATGACTACATCAAAGTACCAGTAATAAACAAAACTAAGTTAAGACACTAAAGTCATTAAAATCTACTAACTACTAACCCTGAGTATGAATTTATTTTCTGACTAGAATCTCTCTCATCTGGTCACTAGTTTCCCATTTCTCTTTAAAAAAGAGTTTCATAGTTTAAGGAGACAATCTCAAAAAGGCTGTTAATGAAAAAAAAATTGTTTTCCTGTAATAAAAACCTTAGTTAACCAAGGACATACTTGCTACCTTTAACTGAATCTTATACAAAAACCAAACAATAAGATAGATGAAACAAATTAATTTTATTGAAATACCTTTCTACTTCTCCTTAGAATTATCTCCATGGGAGATAGTACTGAGACTAAGGTGATTGTTGTTTAAGCATGAGAATCCTCAGCATCCACATAATATATTGGGTATGGGAGCATGTGCAGGTAATTCCAGATATGATGAAGCAGAGACATGACCATTACATGGCAAAGACAGTCTAGCCAATAAGTTAGACCTAGGTTTAGTGAGAGATCTTACCCCCCAAAAAGATGTAGAGATTAAAGTTAGAAGGCACAGTAAGAACACCCCAGAGCCAGTCTTCATATCCATTTACTTATAAATCACCCCATCCCCCTCTCAGGTTCAGAACTATGTCAAGTCCAACTCAGAGCCAGTCCCCTATTGCCTTGCCCACCTGTCAGTCAACAACCCTGTACATTGCTTGATCCTTCTATCTCATGGAATCCACACCAGAAGACCGGGTAAAAAGTGCCAGAATGAGTCCCCCCACACACGTGACTATCAGCTTCCCAAACTCTCTGCTCCAAGAATCTGACTGAGAACCCCAAGGTGGCCATAGGACTGAGAACCAAGTGTCACTCAGCAGATGCACAATCTGAAATGTCAAAAAAGGTCCAAACACCCACTAACAGAGACAAGACCAGATAGATATTCTATCAAGAAATACCATCAATGATCTTACTCAAGATACCTAATGGGATCCATTGCAAAAATACAGACCACATGAATAATTAAGACAATAAGTCTTCTTCAGAAATTAACACCACTATTATAATAGTCCCTGGAAAAAATCAAACTTCTCTGAAATGAATTCAGGGTAGCAACTATAAATATATTCAAAGAATTCTAAGAAAATATAAATAAATGCATGCTTAAGGACTGAATACACAGTTGAGTGAAAGAATGAAGACAGCTCAAGATATGAAAATTAAATAAAGAAATAGAATTTGTGAAGAAAAGCCAAACTGAAATAAAACTTGAAATGAAAACTATATAAGGTCAAAAAAAAAAATGTTCAGAGGAAATCCTTACTAATAAACTTACTTATAACTATAACTTATAACTTAAAAGAATTATCAGTAATCCTTACTAATTAGACTAAATGGGAGAAAGACTATCAGCCCCAAGGTAAAAGAAATAAATTACTCAGTCAAAAATGTCAATTTTTAAAATTAAATATTAAATAAATTAAACAGGAAAATGTATGCAGAAAATCTGGGACACTATGAAAGATCATGCTCATAAATATAATAGGTATAGCAATGAAGGACAATGAGAAGGAGAAGGATGAGGAGGAGGAAGGAGAGAGGGAGGAGGAGGAAAAGAAGGAGGGGGAAAGGGAGGGGGAACAGGAGGGGGAGGAGGAGGAAGAAGAAGAAGAAATGGCTAATTTGTGGAAAGAAATCTACAGATTCAATGCAATCCCCATCAAAATTCCAATTGAATTCTTCACTGAGTTAGAAAGGGCAATTTGCAAATTTATCTGGAATAACAAAAAACCTAGGATAGCAAAAACTCTTCTCAACAATAAATGAACCTCTGGTGGAATCACCATGCCTGACCTCAAGCTGTACTACAGAGCAATTGTGATAAAAACTGCATAGTACTGGTACAGCGACAGACAGGTAGATCAATGGAATAGAATTGAAGACCCATAAATGAACCCACACACCTATGGTCACTTGATCTTTGACAAGGGAGCTAAAACCATCCAGTGGAATAAAGACAGCATGTTCAACAAGAGGTGTTGGCACAACTGGTTGTTATCATGTAGAAGAATGAGAATTGATCCATTCTTATCTCCTTGTAAAGAGCTCAAGTCTAAGTGGATCAAAGACCTCCACATAAAATCAGACACACTGAAATTTATAGAGGAGAAAGTGGAGAAAAACCTCAAAGATATGGGCACAGGGGGGAAATTTCTGATCAGAACAACAATGGCTTGTGCTGTAAGATCAAGAATCGACAAATGGGATCTCATAAAATTGCAAAACTTCTGTAAGGCAAAAGATACTGTCAGTAAGACAAACAGGCCACCAACCGATTGGGAAAGGATTTTTACCAATCCTAAATCTGATAGGGGACTAATACCTAACATATACAAAGAGCTCAAGAAGCTGGACTCCAGAAATTCAAATAACCTCATTAAAAAATGGGGTACAGAGCTAAAGAAAGAATTCTCAACTGAGGAATACCGAAGGGATGAGAAACACCTGAAAAATGTTCAACATCCTTAATCATCAGGGAAATGCAAATCAAACAACTCTGAGATTCTGCCTCACACCAGTCAGAATGGCTAAGATCAAAAATTCAGGTGACAACAGATGCTGGAGAGGATGTGGAGAAAGGGGAACACTCCTCCATTGTTGGTGGGATTGCAAGCTTGTACAACCACTCTGGAAATCAGTCTGGAGGTTCCTCAGAAAATTGGACATAGTACTACCAGAAGATCCAGCAATACCTCTCCTGGGCATATACCCAGAAGATATCCAACTGGTAATAAGGACACATGCTCTACTATGTTCATAGCAGCCTTATTTATAATAGCCAGAAGCTGGAAAGAACCCAGATGTCCCTCAACAGAGGAATGGCTACAGAAAATGTGGTACATTTACACAATGGAGTACTACTCAGCTATTAAAAACAATGCATTCATAAAATTCTTAGGCAAATGGATGGATCTGGAGGATATCATCCTGAGTGAGGTGAACCCAATCACAAAACAACTCACTTGATATGCACTCACTGATAAGTGGATATGAGCCCAAAAACCTAGAATACCCAAGATACAATTTCCAAAACACAAGAAAATCAGGAGGAAGGAAGACCAAAGCGTGGATACTTCATTCCTCCTTAGAATAGGGAATAAAATATCCATGAAGAAGTTGAAGAGACAAGGTTTGGAGCTAAGATGAAAAATTGGACCATCCAGAGACTGCCCCATCTGGGGATCCATCCCATAATCAGCCACCAAACCCAGACACTATTGCATATGCCAGCAAGGTTTTGCTGAAAGGACCCTGATATAGCTGTCTCCTGTGAGACTATGCCAGTGCCGGGAAAATACAGAAGTGGATGCTCACTGACATCTATTGGATGGAACACAGGGCCCCCAGTGGAGGAGCTAGACAAAGTACCCAAGGAGCTGAAGGGGTCTGCAACCCTATAGATGGAACAAAAATATGAACTAATCAGTACCCCCAGAGCTCGTGTCTCTAGCTGCATATGTAGCAGAAGTAGGCCATCATTGGGAAGAGAGGGCCCTTGGTCTTGCAAACTTTATATGCACCAGAGCCAAGAAGTGGGAGTGGGTGGGTAGGGGAACAGGGTGGGGGGAGGGTATAGGGGACTTTTAGGATAGCATTTGAAATATAAAGGAAGAAAATATCTAATAAAAAAATTCCTAAAACTGAATGAAGAAAAAAACAACACATCGAATATACAAACACAAAATAAATATGAAAAAAAAATTTTTAAATCAATCCACTGAAGGAATCATTCTTGGAAAAGATTAGTGAGATTTAAAAACTATTGGCCAAATTAATCAAAAGATAAAAGAGAGAGGACACAAATCAAGTGTACAGACTAAAAAGGAAACATTACAACAGGTACTGAGGAAATTCAGAGTATAAGGCTATATTATAAAAATCTCCACAAAACAGAAAAACCTGCAAGCAGTTAGTAAACTTCTAGACATATGTGGCCTATGAAATCAAGATGAAGTAAATAATTTAAATATCCATACAACCAATGAGATTGAAGCAGTAACTAAATATCTTCCAACTCAAAGAAGCTAAGAACACAGTAGAAAATTCTACCAGATCTAAAAAAAAGAAAGAAAAGAAAAGAAAAAAGAAAAAAAGAAAAAGAAAAGCCACCATTCCTCAAAATTTTCTGTAAGTAGAAAAATAAAGACTACCTCTGCCACGGACCAGGCCTAGTCGGCCCCGCTCAATCCGTGGGATTCAGGGGTTCGGACAGATGGGCATAGAGTTGGCGGGAATTGGGGTGACAAATAGACTCAACACAAGGGAGTGTGGATCTAAATGTAATTTGTCAAATCGAGCATCAAACTTTTGATACAGAAGAAAATAGGAAAGTTAGGTGACACACCGGCAAGGTACAATGAGGTTACTGGATTCTTACACAAAACAGAGGAATGCAAACACAGAAGGACTGGCAGGAACCAACTGGGATAAAATTCAATGTTAACAACTGGGATCAAAAACAGCTCCACTTAAGGTCCACTTAATCTTAGAAGCCAGTGGCAAGGGCTTCCTGCTTTTGCCATAGTTTCTATTCTAGTCTATTGTATAGTACACCTTCCCCTTAGGCCATTGTGAATACTTGTGTATGGGTGTAACTCAGTATCTATAGTTCTAAGTATCTACTCTGGTTTCTCCTTAGATCACAAACTTCCTAGATAATGGTAAATTCCTGTGTAGGGCAGTGACTTAGCTATCCATGCCCAGTGTCAGGTCAAGGACTGCCTAGAATCTAACTTAGCTATATGTCAAAAATTCAATCCTTAGGAGCACTTATAATGAAGCAATATTAAGGGAAAGCACACATATCCGTTTACCAACTAAAGCAAGGACATTGGAGCATTCGTTATACAGGATGCCACGGTTCCAGGAGACTAAGTTTCCCTGAACTTTTAGCCTTGGGACAGTGCCCAGGTTTTCGGGGCCTGTCACGCTTGTCACTACTGGAGTGGATGTAGCATACCTTTAAGTTCTTTTCATGAATCCAGCATTGCCATGATAATAAAACCAGAAAAAATACAATAAAAAAGGAAAATTAGAGGCCAATCTCTCAATGAGCATAGATGCAGAAATTCTCAATAAAATATTCACAGGTCAAATTTAAAAAGAGCATCAAAGAGCTACAGGAATTCCAACAGGGTCAACTCACATGGACACTTGGGACCTCCTAGAGTCTGAATCACCAACCAAAGAGCATGCACAGGCTGGACCTAGGCCCCACACACATACGCAGCAGATGAACAGCTTGATCTTCACATGGGTTCCTCAAAACCTAAAACAGGAGCTGTCCCTGAGCCTTTTGCCTGCCTGTCTGTAGATCCTGCACCCTCTAAATGTCCCACTTTAACATGGCCTCAGAGGAAGAGGATGTACCTAATCACTCAGCAACTTGATGTGCTAAGGAAGGGAGTGTTAGTATGCGGGGTTGACAGACACATAGAAGGGGACCTTTCTCTTATCAAAAAAGGGGAAGGTAGAATGGGGAAGGACTTGTATGAGGGGGTACTGTGAGGAGAGAAAGGGCTAATATTGGACTGTAAGTTAATTAATTTAAAGAAAAGAATACCAAAGAGATTATCTGACTTGATGAAAATTGGCTTCAAACAAAGAAGCAAGAATGGTTCAAGGGTCAGAAACCACTTGATCACCTCATTATAAGTAGAAAGGCTTTAATAGGATCCAATGTCCCTTCATAGTAAAAATTCTAGAGAATCTAAGGATACATAATATTATCTCAAAAAAGGCAGTTTATATCAACCTTACTGCCAACATCATGCTAAATTGTCAGGATGTTCACTTTCTCTGTTTCTATTCAGTATACTGCGTGAAGTCTTAACTAGAGCAGTAAGACAATTGCACGAGTCAAAAAGAATAAAAATAGAGAAGAAGTAAAAGTATCTTTATTTGCAGATGATAGTATTATTCATGTAAAAGACCCTAATGAGTCTACCAGAAAACTTCTACAGGCAGTAAATACATTCATCCAATTGTCAGGATACACAAACAATACACAAAAATCAGCAGCCTTTCTATATACAAACAACAAGTATACTGAAAAAGAAATCAAGAAAATAATACCATTACAAAAACATCAAAAATATAATGGAGGAACAGCACTTCAACTAGACACAACACACTACTCACCAAAAACCTCAGTGCCAGTAACTAGGCTATTTTTTTTTAGTTGTAGACTACCAAGCATTAAGAGATATGGCCAGTACTTCTGAATACATCTTAGAATTTTTTTAAAAGACCTTATTGCAAAGATACAATGTATTTGAATAATAAACATGGAGAAATCAAGTGAGCCAGCCGTGAATTGGAAGCTTCCTCCCCATTGGCTAGCTTTCACAGTGCTGGAACAGGCTAGGCATGCTACTGAAGAAGAAAAGTAATTATCAATCTAACCAATGACGAATACTA
Organism: Mus minutoides; assembly: GCA_902729485.2. Lineage (NCBI taxonomy): Eukaryota > Metazoa > Chordata > Mammalia > Rodentia > Muridae > Mus > Mus minutoides. Next base: position 35,787 of record CACVCL010021318.1, read on the forward strand.
CAAGCTATACTGCATGGCAAGCCAGTCCCGTTGGTGCTATAGTGGCATGAATGGCATAGGGATAACCAAGCAGTTTTTAGATTAATTTGAGGGCCACCTGACAAAGAGAAACACAAACCAGGCATTGCTAACAAGGTCAAGAACCTATGACTAGATATGTCGTAAGCCTTAATAGAAAACCTATTACTATTACTCTGCTAAATGGACATAGCATTAAAATGACACTTAATAACGTATCACTACATGCATCAAAGAAGTTTCTTATAGTAGACGGTGATTTACCCCAGAGACCCACAACTGGTTGGTCAATGTTTAGAGAGTAAGAAATTTTGCAGTCGTCAGTCCTAAATGGAGCATTTACATCACATCCCCTTGAGGCTCAGAGATCATCTCAGAAAAAGGTATATAAAGATTGTAAGAGGCAGAGGTGGTGGATTACTTCAACTGTGCTTCCTGGACACAAAATGGTAAGTGCAGTTATTAATTCACATTGATTATAACAGCATATACAAGACCTGTGCATGCTCAAAACAGACAATGTCTCAGTGACTGGTTGGGGGTGAGTAAGCATATTGTCCCACTCTTAGCTGAAGAGTGATTGTTATTGGATGAATGTTGGCAAAGAAGAGTCAGTGTTCTTTAGTTGCATGAACACTAGTATATCAACAATACTCCAGGGATGTACATGCCCAGGATCAGTGGAACAACAAAACTAGACTCAATGTTTTGTTTTGTTTTGTTTTGTTTCGTTTCATTTTGTTTTGTTTTAAGAGAAAAAGGGAAACGAGAGGAAGTAAAGAGAAGGGAGGATGGGGAGAAAATACATGAAGCTGAGCTAGAGAGATAGAAGAGTATCATATGACAAATAGCAATGCAATTAATGGAAAGTAATAAATAAATATTTATCTCAAAAGTAGGGATTATTTAATATGCAATATTTTAAATATTTTGTAATGCTGTCTTGTTTCCTGAATGGAAAAGGCTTTCTTTTTTTTTTTTTCAACTTTTATTAGATATTTTCTTCATTTACCTTTCAAGTGTTATCCAGAAAGTTCCCTATACCCTCCCCCCTCCCGGCCCTGCTCCCCTACCTATCCGCTCCCACTTCCTGGCCCCGGAGTTCCCCTGTATTGGGGCATATAAAGTCTGCTTGACCAAGGGGCCTTTCTTCCTACTGATGGCCAACTAGGCCATCCTCTTCTATAAATGCAGCTAGAGACATGAGCTCAGGCGGTACTAGTTAGTTCATGGTTATTCTTCCACCTAGAGGGTTGAAGACCCCTTCAGCTCCTTGGGTACTTTCTCTAGCTCCTTCTTCCTTGGGAACCCTGTGTTCCATCTAATAGCTGACTGTGAGTTTCCACCTCCATGTTTGCCAGGCATTGGTATAGTCTCCCACGAGACAGCTATATCCGGGCCCTTTCAGCACTATCTTGCTGGCATATGCTATAGTGTCTATGTTTGGTGGCTGATTGTGGGATGGATCCCTGGCAGCTGCAGTCATTGGGTCCATCCTTTGGAATCAGCTTCACACATGATCTCTTTAACTCTTTCAATGTGTGCTTTGTTCTTAATTCTAGGAAGGGGTGACGTGTCCACATTTTGATCTTCCTTCTTCTTGAGTATCATGTGTTTAGTAAATTGTATCTTGGGTAGTCTAGGTTGGGAAAGGCTTTCTAAACTATATGGCTACCTCAGTCCTATACTTGTCTTCTCTGCCATTCTAGCAGGAGTGGTCTGCTTACCACTAGAAAGTGTGTATTTACGTGCTTCACTAGTCTATGATCTGGACTAAAGAAAACGAACCAAGAAGCTTCCATTACAGATTCTGTATACCTTAGAAAACCTTATGTTTTTTAGAGTCTATCAGTCAGTTTTCTCCAACAATAACAAAATACTTGACATCAACTCATGAAGAAGGTATGTTTTGCTCCCTGGTTTTGGAGGTTTCATTCATGCTTTGTAATGCCATGGCTTTAGAGCTTGCAGTGAAGTTACACTGGGCAAGGAGCACAGTGGACCAATGTTAGTCAGTTTATAAGAGAAGATAGGGATGAAGAGGTCAGAGTACCACAGTCCTGTTAAGCTCTCAGTTATACTCCTCAGTGACACAACTCCTTCCCAGTAGACCTCATCTCTTACAGGAACTACTGCCTCCTACCAAGGCAAAGACCAGGCTCGGAACTAAGACTTTAGTACATGGGGCTTTGAAGAACAATTATCCTCTACACTACAGCATGAAGTAAGGAGAAGATGAAAGACTCAATAAATTTCTTTTAAAAACTCAGTAAACACTTTGAGTTTCCCTATTCCTAAGAAACTAGCACCTATAGTAAGACAAATATTTTATTTTTCATTTATTTTTTACACTCTGTATTCCATTCCCTGCCCCCCATCCACCCTACAACTGTTCCACATCCTACACGTCCTCCCCACCCTACCCTGTCTCCATGTGGATGCCTCCAACCCCCACCCCACCTGACCTCTAAACTCCCTGGGGCCTCCAGTTTCTTGAGGGTTAGGTGCATCATCTCTGAATGAACACAGACCCAGCAGCCCTCTACTGTATGTGTGTTGAGGGCCTTATATCAACTGGTGTGTGCTGTCTGTTTGGTGGTCCAGTGTTTGAGACATCTCCGGGGTCCAGAGTAATTGAGATTAGTGTTCCTCCTACAGGATCACCCTTCTCCTCAGCTTCTTTCAGCCTTCCCTAATTCAACAATAGGGTTCAGCTGCTTCTGTCCATTGGTTGAGTGCAAGTATCTGCAGCTGACTCTTTCAGCTGCTTGTTGGGTCTTTTAGAGGGCAGTCATGACAGATCCCTTTTTGTGCGCACCCCAACCTCAACAAGAATATTATCCTTAGAAAAAAAAAAGTTTCAGCATCAGAGGAGATCTATAATCACTCCTTCCTGTGGGTTTCTCTTACAGTTCACCTAACTTCATCACATTAAGTCAAATTGTAGCTAAGACTCATGGATGTATTAAACTTTAATATAATACCTCTTCTAATGTTTTTTAAACTCTTTAGATCTAGTTTATTTAATATGTATGAGGACTTTTTATCTGAATGTATATACGGGCACTATGTGCATACTTAGTGCCTGCAAGGCCAGAAATGGCATTTTATCCCTCGGAGCTGGGGTTAGGGAAAGCTGTGAGCCACTATGTAGATGAGATTAGCTAAACTCTCCTGGACTTGAAAGGGCAAGAGTATTCTAACCACTGAGCCATCTCTCCAGTTCCTTGCTAAAGGGTTTTGATCAGTTAAGTTGTAATACTTTGGAATGATAGAGTCATGGATGAATTGAATTATGATTTGATCTGAGTGAGGGGCTGGTGAGATGGCTCAGCGGGTAAGAGCACCCAACTGCTCTTCCGAAGGTAATGAATTCAAATCCCAGCAACCACATGGTGGCTTACAACCACCCATAACAAGATCTGACGCCCTCCTCTGGTATGTCTGAAGTCAGCTACAGCATACTTATGAAGAATAATAAGAAATGAACCCTTGGACCGGAGAGACCAACCGGAGCAAGCGAGGCTGTCCGGAGTGAGCGGAGCCGAACAGGGACAGCTGGACCAAGCGGGGCCAACCAGAACAAGCGGGGCCAACCGGAGCAAGCAGAGCGATCAGAGCAAGCGGGCCGACTGGAGCGAGCGGGGCTGTCTGGAACGGGGGCAGCCGGGAGCAAGTGGGGCTGCGGAGCCTGCATGAGCGAGCCCGGTCAAGCGGTTGACCGGAACAAGGGAAACAAACAAACAAACAAACAAACAAACAAGAAAGGCTGAGTGACCTGTGAAATCATGGATGCATCATTTAATCTGTTGAAAAACTTGAATTAAGGACAGTGTGATGAGTTATTTTATATTAGACATCAACTGTGTATGTGGCAAAAATACTGTTAAACAAATGTAGTTTTATGTTAACTATGGTGAGTTTAAAGAGCTTAGGGATTGATAAGGCTTAAAGATAGATAAGACTTTAGGATAAGATTGATTGATAGGTGAGATTGATAAGATTTATAGGAGTTCCCAAAGCTAGTTCAATCCATTCATTTCTTGAAAGGGAAGACTGAGACATGTCTCAATAAATTTGGTCAAAGTAGTATAATAAATAATAGTGGTTATCTATTAATTCTAAAAATTGAAGTAACAAAATAGAAGCTAATTCAAATTGCTTTTCTTATCTACTTAACAGTGTACTTAGTTGTAGTGGATAAATTATAGCTCAGGTAGCATCTCCAACATCTAAGAACAAGGTATTTGATCTGAGTTCAAGACTGAAGTGGGGCATTTGCAATAAATACCCTACAATGGAGAGAGGAGACAAGTTTTAACAGGTCATTAATCATGTCATGTCTGTCTTTCCTTGGGAACACATCCATTCATTCCTCATTCTGAGAGGAGGACTTGGCAGATGTTAAGGAAAGTAGAAAGCTGGCATGGAGAAAATGCTTGATCTGTGCTTCCTTCTAATGAAAGATCCAATTCCATAAGCAGAGAGAGGCTGGTCACACAGATGCTTGGCTCTCTTCCCTGGGTATGCCAACAGTCTGAAAATAAACAGTAAATAATGATTACTTCATAAACTAATGTCACAATGCAAAGATGCCTAAGAGAATGTCTGAAATTAACTTTCAGATAGAAAGTTATTATTTGTAATAATAATAAGTTATAATTTATTATCATTATTATTGTTATTTATTAGATAGAAAACTTTCAAGTTTTTTTCTTGTTTTTACATTGTCTTTTCTTGCTATTTTTCTCTATTCCCAATAGGGAGATAGATAAAGAGAGAGAGAGAGAGAGAAAGATAGAGAGGTATTATAGATATACATATATACTTCATGGATGAAATAAAATGATTGTTAGCATAGCTTCTTCTACATAGTTTGATAAAGAAGCTTATATAGCTGCTCATAATTTCTCTAATTGTTTTTTTTTTAAAAAGGACACTTCTTAGAAGAAAATAACAATTAGTTAAGTCAAATTTCACATTTTTTAAAGATTTATCTTATGTATATGAGTACACTGTAGCTATCCTCAGGCATAATAGAATAAGACATCAGATCCCATTACAGATGGTTGTGAGCCAACATGTGGTTGCTGGGAATTGAACTCAGGACACTCAGTGAGTGTCCTTAACTGCTGAGCCATCTCTCCAGCCCCAAATTTAACCTCTTAATATCCTTTTACTTTCGGATCATGTTTCTATTTTATTTGCTCTCTAATGCTTGTGAATTTTATATACATTGAAAATACCAAAAATGCTGAATGTTTTTTAAAATAGAGACTTAAATGTCATTCAAAAGAAACACTAGAAATCATCACTGTTATTAGGCAATTTGGATTGTAGTTTTCCAAACTAAAAATACAGAAAAGTAGGCATGCACTAGAAAAATTCATAAAGGGAATGAAAAGTAGATAGAGACAAGACAGATGCTATGAATATTTTTATTAAAATTAGGCTAGAATGAGAAAGATTTCTAAATTAAAAACATTTCAAGTATTCCATTTTTATTTGGCTTGCCTTCATGAGAAAAAAAAAATGCAACAAAAGATTGAACTTCAAATAATTTTTTTGGGGGGTGGGGTTCAAGACAGGGTTTCTCTGTATAGCCCTGGCTGTCCTGGAAGTCACTTTGTAGACCAGGCTGGCCTTGAACTCAGAAATCCGCCTGCCTCTGCCTCCGGAGTGCTGGGATTAAAGGCGTGTGCCACCACACCCGGCCAAATAATATTTTATTACAAGAAATAATATTTCACATATAACTCCATCAACATTGAAACGAAAACCTACAGTAGATTTATGGTGTATAAAATATATGTTTCCATATCTATTGAACTATCACTTTGAATAATGTTTAGCCTTATGACAACCTTCTCGCTTTCCTTCGTTGAGCACAGTAAGTATTTGTATTGGTTACACAATTGTGCTTATATATTTTAAGTTTATTCTATTACACCTCTGAGGCTTCCTCCTCTGGTGTACAGCCATCATTAGCACATTGTTCGCTATAAGTTCTAGGCTTAAATGGCTGTCATATTTCAACAGACCTTTATTAGACTTGTAGTCTTTCTATTGCTTGATTTTACTCTTGAGACAGTGTCTTGTCCTACCACTCAGATACTACATCATTAGAAATTCCAGATCCAACAGATTAAAAACAAAAACACAGTTAAATTTGAACTTCTAATGAGCAATAGTCTTTATCATAAGCATATCCAATAATATTTTGCATACACTGTAATAAAGTCACATTCAGTGTTTATCTAAAATTCAGGTTGATCTGAGTGCCTCATACTTTACTAGCCTCAGGAGGTCTGTTTTGTTTCCATTTCAGACAAAAGATGAATGTAGCTTTTGTATTTTCCTGGCAACTGCATGCCCAGGATTGGTGGAGGGGTGGGGAAGAAGGGCACACCATCCTCATGGGAGGAACACCATTGCACCACAGTCACATCCTAATTGGAGCAAGGCACTAAATTCTAAGGTTTGTTAACCTCTTTCCTTACATTTCTTTTAAAATCAAAGGAAGTGTCCATAATGACACTGTCTCTCCAAGACTGAGAATAGGGTATAAATTCTCCCTGCATGAGACAGGCTCTAGACTCATGGTAAGAAGCAACATCAGGTCCTGCTTTCTAAGTCCTGCTTGGAAACTGAAGTCTTCTTCCTAACTACAAGAGTGTGTGATTTTTTTTTCCTTTTCATTTTACTGTGGTTTATTTTTATGCATAGACTTGAGCTATTAATATTATTTGGGTAGTATCAAAAAATGTACTGTGTTATTTCTGGTAGGACATGTACCATCATGTCTAGCCAAAGCATGGATCAACATTTTCTTCTCTGACAACACAGACATTCTAAATTTATGAACTAAATACACAGAAAAGGCTCCTTGGTCTTGCAAACGTTATATGCCCCATTACAGGGGAACTCCAGGGCCAAGAAGCGGGAGTAGGTAGGTAGGGGAACAGGGCGAGGGGAGCGTATAGGGGACTTTCAGGATAGCATTTGAAAGGTAATTGAAGAAAATATCTAATAAAAAATTGAAAAGAAAAAAATACGCAGAAAAGCAGGCATACACAAGGGCAACTCATAAAGAGAATGAAGAGTACACAGAGATGAGACAGATGCTATGAATATTTTTATTAAAATTACACTAGAAAAAATAGCTTCAATTTTCTTAATTTTATCAATTGTTCAGTCAGCCAGGCGGGCTATTGGATGCAATCAAAGGATGAATACATTAATATTCAATACTTCTGCCAATACTGCATTGTACGGTGCTTTACGGCAACTGTTTTATTTTTTTAATTTGTACTTATTTATTATTTTTAATGATTTTATTTTATTATCTTGTGTATGGGTGCCCAGGGAGACCAAGAGAGGGAGAGAGGGCATTGGCTGCTCTGGAATTGGAGTTATAAACTGTTGTGAGATACCATAGTAGTATTGGGGACTGAACCTAGATCCTCTGAACAGAACAGCTAGTGCTCTTAACTACTAAGCCATCTCTCCATCCCCCTCACACATGTGCACATGTGTGTGTGTGTGTGTGTGTGTGTGTGTGTGTGTGTGTGTGTCCACATCCCATACTTTACCTGTGGAGATGTGAGCACAACATGTGGGAGTGAGTCTCACCTTACACCTTCCAGAAATAAAGCTTAAGTCTACAGGCTTGTCAGCAAGAATCTTTACCCATTGAACCATCTTCCCAGCCCTACTTTTTCATTTTTAGTTTATTTTAGAATAACAATGGTGGGCCTAGCTAGATGAGTCCTTTGAACACGAGACTCTTAAATCAACACAAAAGTATACTGAACACATAAAAGAACTATGTACCATAGTTCTTTTTTATTGAAATCAAGGACTTCATACTCCATATTTCATATAACTGTGTGTGCTGTATTTTTATGCAACTGGCCATGGAGTATTTGTGTTTGAACCAGCATTGCTGAAAACACATAAGAAGTATGTCATACTGTGTTAGGGTAAGTATGAAATGAAACCAGCCATAGACAAAAGTAATATTCTCATTCCAGTACGCTCTTATCACACACACACACACACACACACACACACACACACACACACACACACACACACATTGCCTACACAGCCAATTACTGAACAACAACAAAAAATCATTGTGTGACATACAATGAGGAATCATTATTTCTAGATAATGTGGTAAACGGAACCACCCAGAACCATCTAGATAACAAACTGAGAATTTACTCATTGTAGTGTTGGCCGTGGTGAAAGGGGTAACTTTAAGGTTAAAAACAAGGCATCATCAAGAAGCCAACTCAAAGAATATAGTCACTTACATTTAGGACCAAAAGAAATTGGTTTTCAGCAGCTGAGTCCACTCAAGCTCCTCTAGCAGTGACAAGGGATGTCCCCACATAGCATGACTCTGGAGCTGGCCTTCTGCCCAAAAGGCTTCATGATCATGCTGTAGCTCATCTCCTTCAACACCTTTAGGACTCAAGGGAACACTTCTGTCAGACTTCATGTTCAGATGTGATACAGACAACCTGACAAGCAGGGTTACTTCCTGTTGCCTGTGCTCAGTATTGATTCCAAAATCTATCTACATTTTAATTTACTAAGTGGGAGAGAGAGAAAATTATATTTGAAATATAACATCTGAAATGACGATTCTAGAAGTTTCCTTTTAGAATATACATGGTGTCAACAATTATATTTAGATATAGAGGCTTACACTAATGAAGCTGGGGTTATAAGTTCAATTATCATGGGGACCAATTAAGCTTCTTTTGTTCCTCATCTAGAACTCACATGAAGTCATTGATTCAACCACTTATTAAGTGCTTAGTGCTGGGCAGGTTTGGGACCACAATCTAAGGAGGAAAGATGCTCAGGATTACATTCATAGAAAGATGTTTTATTGACTATGTCCCTGATGGTTTTGGCTGAATTGCATGAGAAAATGAGAACAGTAGGAAGAAAAACTGAAAGAAGACAAAAGAAATATATTGCCATTGTTGAAAATAAACTATGGAAAAATTGTTTAGACATCTAAATGAAAACTTACTCTTCATCGTCACACATGAGATAAGCTTACATCCAAACTGCATCCATGGAAGATATGAGCAAATATATGATATGCATGATAGCTACACTCCTGAAAAGTTAGAAAATCTGCAGAATGGGAACCCAAAAGAACTCAAAAGCCAGGGGTCCAGAGGAAATGAGTTACATAGTTAAGATAATTTGTTCATGTGTCAGGAGATCCTCCACAACATTTCAGAAATGGACTCCTACACAACTACGCACATACTTTTTTTTTTCCACTACGACATTTTTCTTTCTTTTTTTCTTTTCTTTCTTTTTTTTTATTAGATATTTTCTTTATTTACATTTCAAATGCTATCCCGAAAGTTCCCTATACCCTCCCCCCCTCCCTGATCCCCTACCCACCCACTCCCACTTCTTGGCCCTGGCTACACACACACTTAACAACAACTACACACATGTAGAATCAATAAACAGATACTTGTATTTACACAGCAATGTCAATTCCCTAGTTTTAGAGTCTCAATTCAGTTGGTTGAGTCTACTTAGGAGCTACTTGTGGCTAATACAGAAAAAGAGGTGTCTATCCTGTTTCAGTAGATCATACAATGTACTTAGTTTGGGTAATAAAAATAGGAATTACTAAACTAGTAGAAAGTTATAACCACACAAATTCCTTATTTTATGAAATTCAGTGCCATTTTGTCCTACGGAATATATCTTTTCTTTATTTAGTAACTAAAAGAAAAATAAAAATCACTGAAAAACAACACGAAAGTAGAATCACTCAGATAGTCTTCCTGGAGAATGGATTGGTGTTTTGCATGTTTGGGGACTATTGGTTGCCAGTAAGTTTTTCCAATTAAAAAAAAAAAAAGTAGACATTTACCATTAGTAACTAGCACATCTTTTCTCAAAAACAAATAAATAAAATGAAAGTCATCTGTGTGAAACTAGAGTAGTATTTAGCTTGAAAATTTTTAAGACTCTGGCAATGGATTACCATAAGAATGGAGTGACCGGGCCCTAGCAAATGTTTTTTGAATCTTGCTGTCAATTATCAGATGGCCCTTGCTTGTCATCACAAAGACTGGTCTTCTCCCACAAATGACAGCACATATTAGCTACTTGTAGTGTAGGAAGAACCAAGAATCCATTCGTTCTGACCAATTTCCTGAGAAGGTTGAAATGCCGGCTTGACAAGTATGGTTAGCCTTCACTGAACTAACCTTTCCCTTCCTTTCACTTGACTTCTTCACTGTCCATTACAGCATGATTCCAACATTCTGGACATATTGTTCATTTCCCTCTGTGTTTTACTTCTGACCTTTACCAAGACTGTCTTTTCATATAGAACTATTTCTTCATCTAAAGCAATGGAACAAAATGCCTTGTAAACAAAAAAATTAACTGTCACCGGTATGATACATTTTAGGCCAACTTTATCAAGTATTAACTCATTTAGAATGAAATGCATGATTAAAATTCCAAAACTACATCTTAATCTTTGTTTTTAAAAAAGCAACAATGCTCACAAGAATCCCACAGAGATTGTTGAAGTAATGAAAAATTCTCTCAAACATACTTGTAATTTTCAAGAGAAGTTTTTATACAAAGTTTATACTGATTATCTGCATTTATAGGGAGCCGGAAGCCATGTCATATGTAATTTATGGATGCTTAAATAGACTGGCACTTTTTGATGTTCAGACTGAAAATAGCCTATTTGAAGCCTTTATCTATAATTTCACAACTAAGATGCTTCTAAAATCTCATTTGTTAAGTGACCAAATCTTTACAGAACATTATTTATAAGATAAATGCATTCTAAAAGGCCTTGTATAATTGATAGCAACAATTGCATTTTCTGTCACTTTATTTATTTAAAGAAACACACAAAATAAAATACGCTCAATCTGGAAACCATTTATAGAAAATATAGAGCATTATAGTTTAAATATAAAATGTCTCATTTAGGTACATATATTATTCACTTGGTTCCTAGCTAGTGACACCATTTGCAGAAGTTGAGGAACTTCAAATAATGGTCATAGCTGAATAAAATTGATCTCTGGAAGTGGGACATTGGAAGGCATACTTTCCTTGGCAATTTCTGAATTTCAAAATAAGTGATGAATATTATAAGACAGCATACTGTTAAGATTGTGGCATGGTCATTGTTGGCTGCTTTAGACAGATTTACAGGGTGAACTAGAGACAAAAAATAGAGTATGAAGAATTCAAATTTTTCCATGGAGGCATTAAAGGTCTAAGAGTGGAGACATGAGGGTAGAGATTAAGCTACAGTAGAAACTCTAGAATACTTCATATGAGAGGAACACAGGACATTTGCTTAGGAAAACCCAAGAGAAGCTACATGGGTTACAAATGACAAAACCACCTTGGTAGAGATGCACAACCCTATTAGAGTTCACATCAGAGCACTACATGCCCAGATGGTAGTCATGGAGATGCAGGATTTAGTATTCACAGTGTCAGGTTTTAGACTTGCTTTGGTGTGAACCTTCCTTATTGTTCCCTGGTTATTTCCTGTTGATGTGGAAATGTTAGCTGTGTCATTGTATCTTAGAAATGTGTACTGGTTTTGTTTGGTTTTGGGTTTTGTTTTTGTTTTGAGTTTACAAGAGCTCACACCATCTGCCTTAAATCTCATAAGAAACTTGGAATTCAAACAATCTTAACTTTCAGTCTTGGAATCTTTAATTCTATGGGGACCCTTGGTGGAGGATTAAATCCATTTTACATTGTGAGGTGACAATGAATCCTGGAGAAGCAGGGGTGGGATGCTATAGTTTTAGTAAGAAATGTCCCACTCAAGCTGATATGGTGTGTGTTGGTCCCTAAATGCTGGTACTATTTTAAAAACTGAAGAAAATGGTAGAAATTGGATATAGTTGCAGGAGATAGGTCACTAGGGAAGATCTTGTGGGTGTCTTGATCCTCATCCCATCTACATAACTACCCCCTTTTGTGAATCTGAATTGAGAACACATTTTGCCCTTGATCCTGCTACCATGGTATCCTGATCAAGATCATGGAACAAAGCGAATGTTCACTGAACCCTCTGAAACTGTGAGCCAAAACTGAAGCTCTTCTCTCGAGTATTTTGACCAGTGATAGGAAAGTATAATCCCAAACTAATTTATGGGCATATTTTATTCATGGTGCCTCTCAGATTTTTAAAAATCATTTTGCTAAATCTAACAGCAGAAGTCTATAGACAATGTATTATGAAGCTACATTTTAATATACTGTGCTATATATAACTACTTATTCCTTTCTTAGCAAAAATGTGCTAGCAAGATAAGCACAATACTCTTGTATGACCATAGTAATATACAACATGATTAGCTCTCATCAAGATGCATTCACCATATCTGGGCAGCACACTTTCAGAAATAAAAGAAAAAGAAGAAGAAGAAGAAGAAGAAGAAGAAGAAGAAGAAGAAGAAGAAGAAGAAGAAGAAGAAGAAGAAGAAGAAGAAGAAGAGGAGGAGGAGGAAAATTGTCACAAAGTCTTCATTGTAAAAAGTTTTATTGATTTCTATATGATGTGTATTAGCATAATTCATTAGATAATTAGAAATATTAAGCCAGTCACTGATTCACAGATTCAGTCACAGTTGCCTAGGAAATTAAGGCAGGGAGATGAGTAGTTCGGGGCCATATTATGCTGCATATTGAGATGCTGTCCCCAGGATAAAAGAAAAATATGGGGGAAAGGAATAGGGGATCAGAGGGAAAGAGTTGGGGAGAAAAGAGGGAGGAAGGAGAATGCTTTGCATATGTCAACTTCCTAAAAGTGTCTGCTATGGTCTACCCATCTTAGTTACCATCAAAGATTTTCCTTGGCTGTTGGTGCAATTAGGCTACAAGGGTAGTGCACAGGACAGAAATCCCTCCAGAAGAACGTTTGCTAATGGCACAGAAACAAACCTAACTACTGAAAAGATATAACTTTTTTTTTTTTTTTTTTTTTGGTTTCTCTGTATAGCCCTGGCTGTCCTGAAACTTACTCTGTAGACCAGGCTGGCCTCAAACTCAGAAATCCGCCTGCCTCTACCTCCCAAGTGCTGGGATTAAAGGCGTGCACCACCACACCCAGCTAAGATGTAACTATTTTTAAGGGACACAAATATTAGGCAAACAAAACTCCATAAAGAGGCTAATTAAAACATAAAACAAAGGCTTCTGACAGTGGAGAGCTGAGTAATTGCAGCCCATAGAAGAAGATTAATTTGTCCTAGAGCAGCCAGAAAACAACTGTGTTTGTGTCCTTTCCTCTCCTTTTCTTTCCAGTTCCCTTCCTTTTCCCCTCCCCTCTTCTTTTCTTTCCTTTCTCCTTATTTTCTTCACTCCTAGCTTGATCTCCCTCTCCCCACTTCTTCATAAGAAAAAAAGAAATAATTTTAAGTGAGTCTCCAAGTGACTAATAATCATCTATATGCAACTAAAATTATTCCCACCCTTTCAAAAAATTACAATAAGTGTTAAATATATAAAGAATGCAATGTAAAACCTACTATATAGTACTGTTATAAAAATCATATATTCAATCTTTTCATTTCATCTTTCTATTTAAATATTCTGTGATATGTTAAAACACATTTGTAAAACATTAATAATTTTAACCAGATTTCCCTCCATACTCTCCTTTTTTTGTTTAGCCACATTCAAGCTATTCTTTTTGTTATTAATATTTGTTGTAGTTTGTTTCTTATTCTTGTTTATTTTCAAGATGTGGAGATTTCAGGTAAGAGGAAGCAGAGTGTCTGGGAGACAAGGACTACTGCTCAGCCCTCAGGAGAAGCCACAGAAAAGGATCAAGATATCAGGCAGGCAGGGGATCTGAAAACTGGTCTGTCTGTTACCCTGGAAATAGACTATGCCACCAGCTCCTATTGGGGAGCAAGAAGATGCTATAGAGACAGTCTAAGCCAAGCACAGGCAGACAGGACTGTCTCATCCTGGAAGACTATTCAAAATAGTGATAAAGTCAAAAAATAAAATTATTCTGCACTTGTTCTGTAAGGGTCCATGATTCGTGAAGAATGATAGCCCAGACTCAAATAGTATGCAACAGCAAACAGTGTTTATTCTGCAGAGAACCTGCATGCCGGAGTCCACCATACAGGATGGAAGACAGAGGTATGGACTTTGCAGGGTTAATTTAAAGCCTGTGAGGAAAGGCGTGGGTGACTTTTACCTGTCTTTCCTTTAATTGGTTGGCTCTATCTCCAGGGGTATGGGTGCCTTCCTGATTGGTTAAGGTTCTGGGAGATCAGATGTCTTTTGCTGATTCTAGGCTCAAGCTAGGTGTTGGGGCAACTTCTATAGCTCCTGATTGGCTGCCCCTGAGGTTGGCCCAGGCTAGCTGGTAGGTCAGCTACTCATGAGGGGTGGTTTTTCCTGGAATTGACTTGTTTTGGACTTTTTCAGTTCTGGGAAACAGAGCTAGTCTCCCAAGCTGCCAGTTTGCAGCCTGTCATGGAGTTACCCCGCTCTGGGAAACTCTGTCCTCTCAGTTCTATTTCTAACTCTTGTACACTGAGATTTGTATCCAGCTAAGAGTCTTAGTATTTGTTGAGAATATTGTCATTCATCCATATGGCATTTTGAGGTTTAGCAGAGGAGCTAAATTGGATAGCTTCTTATTGCTTGCCTTTGCCTTCCAGCCTTGCTACTTATTAGCTGAGCAACTCTTCTGGATGTCCCATGCTTTTTTTTTTTTTAATTCTCCTACTGGTATAAGAACAGTTTCTTTTTTTTTTATTAGATATTTTCTTCATATAACTTTCACATGTTATCCTGAAAGTCCCCTAAACCATCCCCTACCCCCCACCCTGCTCCCCTACCCACCCACTCCCACATATTGGCCATGGCGTTCCCCTGTACTGGGGCATATAAAGTTTGCATGACCAAGGGGCCTCTCTTCCCAATGATGGCCAACTCAGCCATCTTCTTCTATATATGCAGCTAGAGACATGAGCTTTGGGAGAACTAGTTAGTTCCTGTTATTCTTCCACCTATAGGGTTGAAGACCCCTTCAGCTCCTTGGGTACTTTCTCTAGCTCCTTCCTTGGGAACCCTGTGTTCCATCTAATAGCTGAGTGTGAGCATCCACTTCTGTGTTTGCCAGGCACTGGTATAGCCTCCCACGAGATAGCTATATATCAGGGCCATAAGAACAGTTTCTATGTTGTTCGGTTGCTATGGGGATTAACAAGTCAATACACCTCTTATTTAATTATCTAAGAAATAAAACAAATAGAATACAAAAATGTGTGTCATCAAAAATAAATAAATAAATAAACCACTGTGCTTGAGGGTTCAGCAAAAGCTGAACCTTGCACTGTGGGAGCACTGGAGGGAGGGAGGGAGCAAGGGAGGGAGGGAGGGAGGGTCCCCTGCAGCAGCCCCTGTCCACATATATACCATGTCACCTTTCAAAGTCATCTTCCTCTACTTCAGTTATACCTGTGTCGCTGAAAAGAATGAGGGACTCAGTTTCAGCAGAAGTAATTTAGAAAGACATTTCTTTGTACTTAGTACCCATATTGTAGAATGATGTACATAAAGAAAAATTTGAGAAAATTGTGGTACAAGGAAGTAAAGTGCCTATAAACCTTATATCTGTGTCAACATTTGCAAACATGGATCACGCAACATCCTTACTGCCATGCTTGGGATGCATATGAGACAATCACCCAGTGGGTTAGACCTCTGAGTGACACCGTGGCATCTTAGTCTGTGTACGATGGGTTCATGAAGCTCTCATGATAGCCTTTCTCAGACCATGTCTTTGTTCTTGGATGACCCAAGACCACACACATGTACACATACAATACAATAACTGTCTACTATTCTTTTCCAATTTTCTGATAGGTTTAAAAAGTCATTTATACATGCAAATAATTTTGCCTCATTTTAAAATTTTAACCGTGTGAAATTTTAACTATAAATGTTAAATTCCTTTTCCAATTCCCACTTCACAGCCCGTAGAGAAGTAGTTCTTACATACAAATGTATTTTAATTGCTGTTCTAACTTCTCAGAGAGTATCATGTATTTTCTCTTATTTCAATATATCAGGTATATATTTTTAAAGTTGAAAAAAAAAATGATTGAGTTGGCACTAGTATAGTGTAAGTATGACCTCCACTGGCTAACGATGGAATTGCACAGTTGTTACCAGTTTAAAATTATTTTAAATTCAGTTTATGAGAAAAGGATGCTCAGGATGCTTGGGAAGTGAAAAATGAATTATCTTTCTAATAATCATGTTTGCTTCTATTTTCAATAACATTTATCACTGTATATTTATGACTACTAAAATGAAATGATGATTCTTGTCTCTAAAGCGATATTTCAAGACAGATTTAAAACCAATATGATTATTAATTCTACATAGTTATTGTGTTATAATATTTTAAATTTCGATAACATGGAAATAACCTATAAATGTTTGTAAAGTATATAGCTTTACCAAATAAATGTTTTGTTATGTACATATAGATGTAAATATAATATGGTGTTTTAATATACACAACACAAAATGGACTAACTACTACAACAAAACTAATTAACCTATATTCTCAAATGTTGTCCTCATTATTTTAACTGTCAGCTAGACACAAACCTAGTATTATCTGGGAAGAGAACTTCAGTTGATGAATTGGTTAGATCAGATTAGCATATAGGCATGTCCTTAATGGAGTCTCTTGATTGTAAATTGGTGTAGGGAGCTCAGTCTACCACAGGTAGCACCATTCACTAGGCAAAGTGGTCCTGAACTACAAAAGGAAGGTAGTTGAGCAGAAGTCTGCTTGCCAGGCAGCAGGCAGCATCCTCTGTGGTTCTCAACACATTTCTTTGTCTGTAAAGTGAGTTCATTGGTCAGAGAGAATGAGTTGTAGTCACAGCTCAATTGGGGTACTTGAAGTATACAGCCAAATACAGTTAAGGCCTTATACTGAACATCAGGTTCTAGATCTTACTCATCTTTTGTGGGCACTACAGCCTCATTTCCCTCACTCCTCCAAACTCTGAGAACTGCCATTCTACTCTCTGCATGCAGTCATTCGACATTTTGGATTCCATGAGTCAGTTGAGACTATCACAGTATTTTCAATCTCCAATTTATTTTATGTGACATAATGTCCCCCAGTAGGCTTCATCCCAGGAATGCAGGGATGGTTTAATATACGGAAATCCATCAACATAATACACTATATAAAAAAAACTCAAAGATAAAAACCACATGATCATCTCCTTAGATGCTGAGAAAGCATTTGACAAAATCCAACACCCATTCATGATAAAGGTCTTGGAAAGATCAGGAATTCAAGGCCCATACCTAAATATAATAAAAGCAATCTACAGCAAACCAGTAACCAACATCAAACTGAATAGAGAGACGCTGGAAGCAATCCCATTAAAATCAGGGACTCGACAAGGTTGCCCACTTTCTCCCTACCTATTCAATATAGTACTTGAAGTCCTAGCCAGAGCAATTCGACAACAAAAGGAGGTCAAGCGGATACAAATTGGAAAGGAAGAAGTCAAAATATCGCTATTTGCAGATGATATGATAGTATATATAAGTGACCCCAAAAACTCTACCAGAGAACTCCTAAACCTGATAAACAGCTTCAGTGAAGTAGCTGGATATAAAATTGACTCAAACAAATCAATGGCCTTTCTCTATAGAAAAGATAAATTGGCTGAGAAAGAAATTAGGGAAACAACACCCTTCACAATAGTCACAAACAATATAAAATATCTTGGTGTTAATCTAACTAAGGAAGTAAAAGATCTGTATAATAAGAACTTCAAGTCTCTGAAGAAAGAAATTGAAGAAGATCTCAGAAGATGGAAAGATCTCCCATGCTCATGGATTGGCAGAATCAATATAGTAAAAATGGCTATCTTGCCTAAAGCAATCTACAGATTCAATGCAATCCCCATCAAAATTCCAACTCAGATCCATCCATTTGCCTAGGAATTTCATATATTTATTGTTTTTAATAGCTGAGTAGTACTCCATTGTGTAAATATACCAAATTTTTTGTATCCATTCCTCTGTTGAGGGACATCTGGGTTCTTTCCAGCTTCTGGCTATTATGAATAAGGCTGCTATGAACATAGTGGAGCATGTGTCCTTGTTACCAGATGGAATANCCTAGTTGGCCATCAGTGGGAAGAGAGGCCCCTTGGTTATGCAGACTTTATATGCCCCAATACAGGGGAACGCCGGGGCCAGTGGGTGGGAGCGGGTGGGTAGGGTAGCAGGGCCGGGAGGGGGGAGGATATAGGGAACTTTCTGGATAACACTTGAAATGTAAATGAAGAAAATATCTAATAAAAGTTGAAAAAAAAAAATTCCAACTCAATTCTTCAATGATTTAGAAAGGGCAATTTGCAAGTTCATCTGGAATAACAAAAAACCTGAATAGCAAAAACTCTTCTCAACAATAAAAGAACCTCTGGTGGAATCAACATGCCTGACCTCAAGCTGTACTACAGAGCAATTATAATAAAAACTGCATGGCACTGGTATAGCGACAGACAGGTAGATCAATGGAATACTCAAGATACAACTTGCAAAACACAAGAAAATCAAAAAGAACAAAACCAAAGTATGCATACTTCATTCCTTCTTAGAATAGAGAACAAAACACCCATGAAAGGAGTTACAGATACAAAGATTGAGGCTAAGACTAAAGGATGGACCATCCAGAGATAACCCCACCTGGGGATCCATCCCATAATCAGCCACCAAATCCAGACACTATTGCATATGACCGCAAGATTTTGCTGAAAGGACCCTGATATATCTATCTCAAGTGAGGCTATGCCAGTGCCTGGCAAACACAGACGGGGATGCTCACATTCATCTATAGGATGGAACACAGAGCCCCCAATGGAGGAACTAGAGAAATTACCCAAGGAGTTGAAGGAATCTACAACCCTTTAGGTGGAACAACAATATGAACTAAACAGTACCCCCAGAGCTCGTGTCTCTAGATGCATATGTAGCAGAAGATGGCCTAGTCAGCCATCACTGGGAAGAGAGGCCCCTTGGTCTTACAAACTTTATATGCCCCAGTACAGGGGAATGCCAGGGCCGGGAAGTGGGAGTGGTCAGGTGGGGGATCAGGGAGGGGGAGGGTATAGGGAACTTTCAGGATAGCATTTGAAATGTAAATAAAGAAAATATCTAATAAAACAAAAACTCAAGAAGTTAGACTCCAGAGAATCAAATAATGCTATTAAAAATGGGGTACAAAGCTAAACAAAGAATTTTTCACTGAGGAATATTGAATGGCTGAGCAGCACCTAAAGAAATGTTTAACATCCTTAATCATCAGGGAAATGCAACTCAAACAACCCTGAGATTCCACCTCTGCAGGCAGAGCCCTCTCGGGCAGACACCTCTCCTCCAGTGGGGAAGGTGCCCAGATGTCTGGATCCCGAAATGGGGTCTGTCCCAGAAGCTGTGTTGCTTCTGCAGTCCACACTCTCACCTGCGCAGACTGGTCTCTGAGGGACCTGGGACCCAAAATGGCTCCCACACCATGCTGTGACCCTTTAATATAGTCCCTTATATTATAGTGACCCACAACCAGAAAGAAAGAATGAATGAAAGAAAGAGAGAGAGAGAGAGAGAGAGAGAGAGAGAAAGAAAGAAAGAAAGAAAGAAAGAAAGAAAGAAAGAAAAGAGAAAGAAAGAGAATGAAAGAAAGAAAGAACGAGAGAAAGAAAGAAAGGGAAAGAGAAGAAGAGAAGGAAAAAGCAAGAAAATACCTAAAATGAACTGGGTGGTTGTGGCACACACCTTTAATCTCTGAAATTTGGAGGTATAGGCAGGCAGATATTCAAATATTTGAGATCAGCATGATCTAGACAGTGAGTTCCAGGACATAGTGAGTTTCAGAATAGGCACAACTACATAAAGAGATCCAGATATCTAACTCAGATAGATAGATAGATAGATAGATAGATAGATAGATAGATAGATAGATAGATAGATAGATAGATAGATAGGAAGGAGGGAAAAAGAATGCCCAAACAGATGTTCTTTGGGCATTTAAAGGTAATATTAACTATATTAAAATTCTCCAGCAACATTATATGTGGTTGGGATTTATTCTGTGATTCCAAATGCCTTTATTGGGTATATTCAGTGTGATATGCTAGCTTAGACATAAGAAGAAAGAAAACACACTAGAAAAATTCATTTTTCTTTGAAGATGAGATTTCTACATCTGCCTTATAATGCAAAACAGAAGTAGATTTCACAATAATAAAGGCTAAAGGAAGAGTTGACTTTGAGGAAGAATATTCAAGTAAGACCTGATTAATAAAATTAAAGTGAGAAAGAAAGAATATGAATTGCATTCCTTTCATTTACTCCAACCTGACACATTACATTTCAATGATAGTCTTGTTTCATGGTTAGATCTTCAGTGTGAGAAGTGTATACATTAGTATTGATGTGGCATTACATGAGATTTACTCTCTAAATTCTACTTATCTAAGAAAATGAAACACTATGTAACAGAAAGAATACTAACAAAAGACCGGCTCTATCTCTTCTCTTGTTTCATATCTCCCCTTCAAAGATGCATAGAAAGAAAAATAATAATTCTCTAACATGCAAGAACCCTCATGACAAAACCAAGTTGCAATGGATGTATTTTGCTTTCTTCTGTTTTAGTTGTTGAAACAATTTTATTCCTAAAGACTGGAACTGAATATGTACCAGTTGCCAATTAAGTTCATCATCGCGGGGGGAATGTGGGAGCAAACAGCAAGCATGATGAATAGAGCAGAAGCTGAGGGCTCACATTTCTTTTTTTTTTTTTCCTTTTTTTTATTAGATATTTTCTTAATTTAC
Source organism: Mus minutoides (assembly GCA_902729485.2). NCBI lineage: Eukaryota > Metazoa > Chordata > Mammalia > Rodentia > Muridae > Mus > Mus minutoides. The sequence goes on from CACVCL010021318.1 coordinate 56,757, forward strand.
ATTTCAAATGCTATTCTGAAAGTCCCCTCCCCCCCCCTCCCTGCTCCCCTGTCCACCCACTCCCACTTCTTGGCCCTGGCGTTCCCCTGTGTTGGGGCATATAAAGAATGCAGTACCAAGGGACCTCTCCTCCAAATGATGGATGACCAGGCCATCTTCTGTTACATATGATGCTAGAGACTCGAGTTCTGGGGGTTCTGTTTTGTTCATATTGTTGTTCCTCTTCTAGGGTTGTAGACCCCTTCAGCTCCTGGTGTTCTATCTCTAGCTTCTCCAATGTGGACCTCGTGCTCCCTCTATGGATGACTGTGAGCATCTACTTCTGTGGGAGTCAGCTATATCAGGGTCCCTTCAGTAAACACTTGCTGTCCTATGCAATAGTGTCTGAGTTTAGTGACTGATTATGGGATGGATCCCCGGTGGGTTAGTCTCTGTATGGTCCATCCTTTCATCTTAGCTCTAAACTTTGTCTCTGTAACTCCTTTCATGGGTATTTTGTTTCCTATTCAAAGCAGGAATGAAGTATCCACAAGTTGGTCTTCCTGCTTGATTTTCATGTGTTTTGCAGATTGTATCTTGGGTGTTCTAAGTATCTGGGCTAATAGCCATTTATCAGTGAGCGCATATCCAATGACTTCTTTTGTGATTGGGTTACCTCACTAAGGATTATGTCCTCCAGATTCATCCATTTGAGGGCTCACATTTCAAACCACATACAGGAAGCAAACAGGTGGGCTAAGACTGCTGTGTAGCTTTTGAATCTTAAAGGCTGCCTCCAGTGACATTCCTCCAGCAAGGCCACACCTCCTAAATGCACCCCAAAACACCACTGGGGTGGTTTATAGATGCTTGGCCCAGGGTGTAGCACTATTAGGAGGCGAGGCTTTGCTGTAGAAGTTGTGGCCTTGTTGGAGGAAGTGTCACTGTGGGGGTGGGCTTTGGGACCCTCCTCCTAGACACTTGGGAGCCAATCTTCTGTTTGCCTTCAGAACAAGATGTAGAATTCTCAGCTCCTCCAGTGCCGTGTCTGCCTAGAAGTTGTCATCCACCTGTCTTGATGAAAATGGACTGAAACTCTGAACTGTTAAGCCAGCCCCAATTAAATGTTGTTCTTATAAGAGTTGCTGTGGCCATGGCATTCTTGCTTTTTTTTTTTCCAGGAGAAATCTTTAATCATTCTTATTTCTATTTCTTTGCAAGTGCCTGTCCTATATCCCTGAGAAGATTTTTCTTTTTAATCATGTACTTTTAGTGGTTTTTACCCTGTGCACATTGGCTCTCTCTTCTCCATCCTCTGACAATGTGGCTTGATTGCTGGTTTCAGGATATTCCAAGAATACCTCTAACTCCAGAGCCTTGTACTGCTTTCTACGCCTGTATAGACCTTCATGAGGCTCTTCCCTTATAAATCCAGTCAAGCATCACAGTCTCATTGATGCCATCTGACTATTCCACTTCAGTATATAAACCTCCTAACATTTTCTTACCATCATAATATTTTCATGCATCATAAATTTCCACACAGCTCATTTCTGTAAGCATTCTGTGTCAAGTCTTCCTCCCTATAGCTGTAACGTGTCATAGAAAGGCAATAAACTTTGTTTCTTTCAATGGTGCAGACCTAGTTTTCACAACACTATATAGAATACTTTCTAGAATACTATGCTTCCAAAAGAAATTTTGAAAGAATTAATTTTCTAATAAGTAAATAATAAATTAAAATTCTACTCTTAGAATAATGTGTAAATGGTGATGCTTCTTGTTTGGAGATATTCTTCGCTCTATGAGACACTTATCTTGCTAGTAAAGTCCTTTAATAAGCATGTGTTGCACTAGTAAATGGTAATTATTCACTGTTTATTTAAAAGAAGACACCTTTGATATGATGCTTTAATTTACAAATCTAATTGATTCCAAATTTATTAGTGGATAAACCTCTGAAGTACTTATCCTTAATAATTTGTATTTTTAGTTTTTAAATTATAGTTGTGTGTGTGTGTGTGTATGTGTGTGTGTGTGTGTGTGTGTGTGTGTGTGTGCATGTATACAGCAGTGCACTTGTGAAGGTCAGAGGACAACTTAAAGGAGTCAGTACTCTTCTACCATGTAGGTCCTAGTAATGAAAGCCAGGTCATGAGGCTTCACAGCAAGCAACTTTACCTGCTGAGCCATCTTGTAAATTCAATAAATTATATTTATCTATTAATTAACTTTTACTGAAATGTTATTTTGTCATTGAATATTTATATTTTTAGGTTTTAGAGCCAGAGCAATATAGTTTTTGAAATAATTCCACTAGAGTCAGAAGACCTCTCAAACTTTTCCAGTTCTCAATCTTCTCCCTTAAATGAGCACAGCGAGTTATCAGTTCTTCAAGCTTTTTCTACAATTAACATTCTGGGAATCTACTGTGATAAATCACCTGTCCCAGATTCAGTGCTGTGAAGATTAGAACTGCAGCGAGGCAGGATTGGTACCATGATAACAAACGGCCATGGCAATACTTTCAAAGCACTCTGTGGGCCCAAATCACTTCTGAGTCATCTTAAGCTTTCTAATACTGGTTTGCAGACCATCTTTACCAAAGAATTAAAAAAAAAAATACTCAAACACATAGAAATTTGAGAGTCAGGAAGTCTCTTTGTCTCTTACCCAGACCTCTGTATTACTTAGTCTGCTATTATCCATTTGCGTCTTTTGAAAACTAGACATTATGATTGTCTCTAAATGTTTGCCACTTGAGTAACGTTGTCATTCTGACAGTCTAGACTACAACGGCCATAATGTGGAAAAAAATACAAACAAATATACACAGAGAGAAACAGAGAGAGAGAGAGAGAGAGAGAGAGAGAGAGAGAGAGAGACCACTTTTGTTTTATCTTATATAAATTTGTCAAATAACTAGCATTCTAGGTCATATTTCTCAAATAATATAATAATAAAATAATTTGAGAAAATCTTATCAGAATAAAGACTATCACCTTACATACACACGCACACAGAGGAAATATTTTTCAAAAAGTCTTAGTGACAAATTAGTCACAGTGTGCCCAAAGTTATCTGAGGGGGTCTGTGCTCTGTGCCATTTCCTGGTTCTCCCTATCAAACTATCCAAGAGTGGGTGAATAATTTCATGTTTGACATGTGGGGGAGAAACTTTGTTTTTCCAAAGAGAAAGAGTACAGAAACCATGAAAGTGTGAAATTCAGAATCTAGCAACTCGAGATGTAAGGAAAACATCTTTAGAACAACATGCAGATGAAATTTCATCTTGTGCAAGTCCTCTAGAGATATAGTGTTATTGAAGGCATCAGCACCAATGTCAAAGGGGCAACCTCTTTACGCTATCATGACAAAACACTTGAGGTGGGCACTTTTATAAACAAAATTAATTGTTTCTGTTGCTTCCATTATCTTTGGAGCTTTTATTGAGTCCAAGCTCAAGGTACTCTCAGGTGGAATGTCAGAAGGCAGCCGATATCTGCTTCCAATGTAGGACTCACTTTAAAGAGAAGATGAACTGTGTGTCCCAAGAAATTTGAAAGAACAGAAATTTCCCAGGATCCTAATCCCCGTTCATTATGGTTCTTCTATTCTGACTTACTACCTAGTCCCAATTGTTTATGTTTACATGTTGGTAATTATTTTAGTAAATGATTTACAGAGTGCCTTCTGATTAAACACTAACTTCCCTCTATTTTTTCTTTTGTTTTTCCGCTATTTACTGTTCATTTTGTAATCACCTATTTACATTCCATGGATAGGTAAGACAAAGAAAAAGAGAGAGACTGAGAAGCTAGGGTGTATTTATCAAGGGCATGCTGCAGACACATTGCTGCGGTGGACATTTTTGCTCACAGTCATGAAGCTATATACTTACTGGTCTGGTTCCTCAATGATCCAAAGTTAGGAAGTACAGCATCCACACATGAAACCTCAATAGAAATTCTCAATGAAAGCAATACAAGGAACCTGCCTCACTACAACAGACGCATATGTGGAGAGCCCACAACTAACATCATATTCTGTAGTTGTGCACTAAAATGTCTCCCCTCCCACTTCAGGAAGAAGATAATAATGCTTACTACTGCCACTTCTATTTGATATGAGAGCAGAGGGGTCGTGAAGATGGTTCGGTGGGCAAGTGCACATTCTGTGCAAGCTAGAGAACCTGAAATCAAAATCTTAGCCCCCGTGTGAAAGCTGGGTATAGCTCCTGGTGCCCATAACCCCGGCACTCAGGGGAGATGCTGAGACAGGAAGATGTAAGAGCTTGCAAACTCGCCAACTTAGCCAAAAGGAGAGCTTCCAGTTCAGTGAGATACCTTGTCTCAAAAACTAAGGTAGGGAGTGACAGAATGATGCTTGATGCTCTCTCTTCTGGCATAAAAAATAAAAATAAAATTTTATACACACACACACACAATGACTTCCATAGACTAATATGTTGAAAAGTTGGTCTGCCAGCTGCTGAAACTATGGAAATTTAAAGGGATAAGACCCACCTGGAGGAAGTAAGTGCCAAGAGACATACGTTTGAAGGCTGTCCTTGCTCCCTGACCCCTTTCGTGTGCTCTCTGTTCTGTTGACCACACAGTAGTTGGTACCTTTCTTCACAGTCTTCCAACACCGTAATGTTCTGCCCCACCATGGGCTCAAAAACACAGAGGAGTGGCCATTAAATAAATGCTGAAAATTACTTTTTCATCATTAAACACACTATATGTATATAAATGACAGATATACTATTTAGTTGAATGAGGTCTCTGCAAGTTTGAGTTAACTAGTTTCTCCTTTAAAAGTTTTAAGCCCAGCCTGGAGAGATTGCTCAGCGGCTAAGAATATTGGCTGTTCTTCCAAAGGTCCTGACTTCCAATTCCCAGCAACCACATGGTGGCTCACAAACATCTGTAATGGGATCCGATGACTTCTTCTGATGTGTCTGAAGACAGCTACATTGTACTCATATGCATAAAATAAATAAATAAATAAATCTTTTTTAAAAATTTTAATCCCCTTTATTTTATTTGTTAGGGGTGTGTGTGTGTGTGTGTGTGTGTGTGTGTGTTTGTATGTGTGTGTGAATGTGTGTGTGTATAAAACACTAGTGGCATACTGCATGCTGAAGATGACAACTTTCTTGAGTTCATTCTCATCTTCCACCATGTGGGACCTAGTGATTGAACTCAGATGATTAATCTGGTGGCATGTCATTTCTCTATTAAGCTATCTCCCTGGCTACTTCCTTCTTTTGCATCATTCTGCTCTGTACTTGAGCCCAGTCACTCCGAAGTCACTAATACGCATGTCCACTATAACACCACCTGAGAGCTTATCAAAGGGCAAGCAGATAAAGTGAGGCAAGCAGATAACATGAGGTCTGTATCTACACACTGGAGTGATACTCGGTCTTCAATAAGAAAGAAATAATGATGTAGATGAACATGGAGGACAGTGTACTGAATGGACTAACTGTCAGTCAGACACAGAGAAAAAAAGTGTTTTATCATCTCACATAAGGAATTATAAAATGCCAAACATACAGACTAGCAAAGTGAGCTGGTGGTTGGATGGAGCTGGGAGTTGAGAGGAAACTGATGTAGAAATGAAGTCATATAGGTGGATGAGTAAAAAATAGTTATATTAATAAATTATCACTGGGAGCCTCTCAGACTGAAGAGGGTAGTGGTGGAGGCACACAGAAGGACTCTGGTGATGGCTTTAAAGTCTGAGGGTCTCAGGGCTTTCTAGCTCTCTAGCTGTACTGAAATGCTGATGATAACTTCTAAAAAGTCCTAAAAACTTCCTTGCTCTTTCAGAGGGTAGAAAACTGCTGGCTTAGGTGATTAACACCACCCATACCTAACAGCAGTGAGGGGGGCATTAAGTAATGTGGCCTTTGTTCCATCACAGCAGGAACTGCTGGGCTTGTCTCAGGAAGAAAAAGGGACACTTAGAAAAATGACTATAGCATGTACTACTAAGCTGTAAAAAGTTTCCTATGAAAGCTATCTAAGGGGGAAAGCAAAACGATCCTAAACAAGGAAAGGGAACAATTCTCTCTCTCCTTCTCATCTCTTTGTCCTCAGTACTTATACATCTTTCAGAATATATGATCACATGTTACAAAGTTCATCACAAAAAAAAATCAAATCATGAATTGAAATAGAAGTTTACATAGAGAATTTTACATGCATATCCATTAGGAGTAATTATCTGGCTAAACATTTATCACCTGCCTCAGCTCCACAAGTTCACTGAAGGTTTAAAACCCTAACTAAGTTATTAGTGAAGTTTTTGTTTGTTTGGTTGGTTGGTTGGATTTTGTTTTTGTTATTTGTTTTGTTTTGTTTTTTGAGACAGGGTTTCTCTGTGTAGCCCTGTCTGTCCTCGAACTCACTTTGTAGACCAGGCTAGCCTCGAACTCAGAAATCCGCCTGTCTCTGCCTCCCAAGTGCTGGGATTAAAGGCGTGCGCCACCACCGCCCGGCTGTGAAGTTTTGTATAGATAAACCTAGTCAATATTTTATCTTCTGTCCTAGCACCTATAATAAATCATTAGTTCCCTTTTTATGACCTTTACTTAATAGTTTTACAACCTCTTCGTATGTGTTCTGAGTAGGAGAAAGTCTGTTTACTATCTAAGAGCAATTAACTGGTGACACTTGGAAGACTGACAAAGTTCTCATTGCAGTTTTGACTATGAGAAAAGGATAATAATAGCAGTCCTGCTATAAAAGAGCTTAATAATCACTGATATAATTGTAGAAATTCTTTTTTTTCTTTTTTTGTTTTGTTTTTGTTTTGTTTGTTTGTTGGTTGGTTTTGGTTTTTTCGAGACAGGGTTTCTCTGTATAGCTAGTTAATATATTACTTCAGTTACTAATTTAAAAATAACACTTGAAATCTAGTCCTAGCAAATTTCAACCAAACACCACAATATTGTATAGTATATTCATTCTGCTATTTCTTTTTTTTTTTTTTTTTTTTTTTCCCCAAGACAGGGTTTTTCTGTATAGCCCTGGCTGTCCTGGAACTCACTTTGTAGACCAGGCTGGCCTCGAACTCAGAAATCCGCCTGCCTCTGCCTCCCGAGTGCTGGGATTAAAGGCGTGCGCCACCCACGCCCAGCTGATTTCTGATTTCTGTTCCTATGATAAATACTATAACAAAAAGTAACTCAGGTAGGAAAGGGTTTATTTCAGCTCACAGATTCAGCAAGGGAAGCCTTGGCAAAAGTACAAGGGTGGAATTTAGAGGCAGAAACTGAAGCACAAACCATAGAGGCATGCTGCTAACGT
>CACVCL010021321.1:0-63972 GCA_902729485.2 Mus minutoides
GACTTGCTTATAGGAGGAGTATTTGGTTTAGGAAAGAAAACACACAGCTAGTTAGAATATTCACGGTCACTCGTCCTCCTGTTTGGTCAGATGTCAAGGCCACACTCAGGACTGAGCTGAGCTTTAGGCCTTATGGCAGATAGCAAAGCCATGTTATGAAAATAAACACTGATATGATGACATGAAAATATGGGCGCGTTCTGGGCCTGAATTAGAATGTCTCATTCTTTACCTTTGAGCTGTCCCTTGCTCATCATACTGTCCCCAGCATCTCACAAGTTACAGGCACTAACATAAATATTTATTGAATTCATGAAAAAAAATACAGGCATATAACTACCAAGCATGTGGTACAGAGTATTAGAGGAGTACATACGTTTTTACAGCCCCCATCATTCCTTATTATATAACCAAACCCAAAGAAACAGGACAGCATAGTTAGTGTATAAAAGAATTTAGACTCTGATAAATGAACTATTTTATTGAGGAAGAAATTACATAGCATTTGATTCTTCAATAAAGGTCAGACGACTTCGATTAAACCAGCATAATTCGAATGCTTTCTACATGCCGGACACTACCAATTGCTTCTATACATAATTTAACTTCATCCAAACCCTAGGTGACAATTGGTCTCGTCCCCATTTCACAGACTGGGGAACTGAAGAGGCTTTTACCTAGTCAAAGCTGGTCCTGCTCATTATATCTAATTATGGCATTCACCAAGGTAACCTATGATCTGTTACGATAATACAGTGATAACTTAGCAATTCAAGAGGTCTTTCATAGCAGCAGAGGTACCTGTCGCAATTTGGGAGATGTCAATAGGAGAAAAATGTTGAATTTATTAGGCTAGCTAACAATAAGAGCAGTGAGGAAGAGGGACAGGTATAAACCGCTTTGGATTCGGTGATGCTGATAAAATCTGGCATAACCAGAAGATCACCGGAGAAGCTTAGAATAGGAAGAGACAGGCTGGGGCACACGGTAACTATCAATTTTTCCAGTCCAAGTTCTATCTGATTAACGGATGGCATCCAGAGCCATGCACCAGGACAGTATTTTTCAGTCCTCAGAAGAAATGCCTGTGCTGCTTCGAGGTAGCAAGAATACAACAGAGTGGCCAAGAATACAGACTCTAACTTCCAAAGCTCGGATCTCAGCCTGTTGGCTTGCTGGCCATGGATCCTGGCTGGTTGTTTAATTTTTCTCTGCTTCAGTTTCCATCTGCAAAATGTAGATAATAAGAGTTTCTATTCGTGGCCCTGTGGGGATGGAATACGTTAATATACATGAATTACTCAGAACGGTACCAGGGACTGAGTATCCCGTGTAATGAGAGGCGGTTATTGTAGTGAGTCTGAGTCAGTGTTATGCTTCTGACTTACACAAAAGGTCAATAAAATAAAGCGATTGTGTGATACTTATCCAAGCGAACAGAGCTGCGTGGCCCAGAAACCATCTTTAGAGGGTATAGAAGAATGTAGTTTATGTTTAAGGACTATAAAAAAAATAGCCCTTGGCTGTTCAACAAATTAGGACATTGGGATAATAGAATCTCATAACATCTTGCCCTCTACCTAGAGTCTGTCTGATGCTGCCCCTGATGACATTTTGAGTAATCACTGGGCAAACCATCCCATCATTAATAACATCCCCTTACCTCTAACGAGGGAGAAAAAAAGATTAGTTGTGTGTTCACTGTGTAGAAATTCCATCTCAGAATCCCATTTCCACAGTTATAAGTTTTATGTTTCCATTTAATTTGTTTGTTTGGTTTGCTTTTTGTTTCGCTCTAAGACAGTGTCTCCTTACGTTCATCCTGCCTCAGCCTCCCGAGTGCTGGAAGTCAAGCTTGTGTCACAGGAACTCACTTAATAATCCCTTTTTGTTTTTCCAGACAGAATTTCTCTGTGTAGCTCTGGCTGTCCTGGAACTCTCTTTGTAGACCAGGCTGGCCTTGAACTCACAGAGATCCACCTGCCTCCCAAGGGCTGAGATTAAAGGCACCACCACACCAGACTACAATCCCTTTTTGAAGCATTCTTCTTAGATTCCCCTTCTGGTACCACTCATACAATCCATTAGACCTTGTAGAATACATGAAGTTCATTCGAATAAAGCAGTAAGCAGTTTATTAAAGGGTTATTAACAAAACATAGGAAAAACCACTAAGGATGACAGTGAGCAAAAAGACATCTTCTATCCTAGGAAGGAATGAAGAACTTGATTCCTTATCAGAAAGTAGTGGAACCTGTCACTATCAGATGTTCACCTGGAGGGATCTACTAACATAGAGTGAGCGAACATAGACATTAAGCACCTTGCCTCTCTCTGTTCTCTAAGTCTCTGAACTGCAGGAAGCNAACCACTAAGGATGACAGTGAGCAAAAAGACATCTTCTATCCTAGGAAGGAATGAAGAACTTGATTCCTTATCAGAAAGTAGTGGAACCTGTCACTATCAGATGTTCACCTGGAGGGATCTACTAACATAGAGTGAGCGAACATAGACATTAAGCACCTTGCCTCTCTCTGTTCTCTAAGTCTCTGAACTGCAGGAAGCTAAAGAGTAAAAGACCCCAACCATACGCCTCACTGTGAGTCAGCTTCCCAAAGGATTCAGGAGGATGGAGAGGGGAGAACTGGGTACCTTAATAATAAGTAGACAGAGAATGAGGTTCCTAACTACACCTAGCAAGAAAGGAAGTCATTATCTGAAATAATTAAAAGTGAGGTGAGCAGTCAGCTTGCCAAAGTCTCCTAAGGACCCAGGAGCCTTCATTAAGATAAGACCAGATCTGTGACATCATTGAAGAGAGTGTTGTTCAGGCATTGTGTCAACAATTCCTACTTTAAAAGACCATGAAGCCCACTTTTAGAATTGCATATATTATTAACACCCAAGTTTCCTTAGAATCTGCTGGAAGTTGACTTTTATCTTTAGTTACCTTTCAAAATGTCCAATGTGTTCACGTGTAACTGGAACACACTTTAAGATGATAGATTCCGCATGGCTTGAATGCATCTCCTGACTAGGTGAGCCACACGAGTGCTCTCTGGGGGATTTCAGCTGTGTGGCTTTGGATTTGGCAGTGACATCACTCTATCCTGTTGAGGTCATTCCATCCATCATGTTAGCCTTTCTGGGCTGCAGTTCATGGCGATGCCCAAATTCAAATGTCAAGTGATAGTATTAAGATGTGGAAGCTTTCGATCTTCAATAACATAAAGAATAGAAAGCCCACATACACCTGGAAGCTGAACAACACTGTACTCAATGATAACTTGGTCAAGGAAGAAATAAAGAAAGAGATTAAAGGCTTTTTAGTTTTTAATGAAAATGAAGCCAAAACATACCCATACTAATGGGACACAGTGAATGCAGTCCTAAAAGGAAAACTTATAGCTCTGAGTGTCTCCACAAAGAAACTGGAGAGAGCATACACTAGCAGCTTGACATTACACCTGAAAGCTCTAGGACAAAAGAAAGTAAATTCACCCAAGAGGAGTAGACAGCAGAAAATAATCAAACTCAGGGCTGAAATAAACCAAATGGAAATTTAAAAAATCTTTAGAAAGAATCAACCAAACCAGGAGCTGGTTCTTTGAGAAAATCAACAAGATAGATAAACACTTAGCCAGACAAACTAGAGGGAACAGGGACGGTATCCTAGTTATCAAAATCAGAAATGAAAAGGGAGACAAACAGAAAAAGGGAGACAACAGAATCTGAGGAAATCCAAAATATCATCAGATCCTACTACAAAAGCCTATATTCAACAAAACTAGAAAACCTGGATGAAATGGACAATTTTTTAGACAGATACCAGGTATCAAAGTTAAATCAGGATCAGATTAACTATCGAAACAGTCCCATATCTCCTAAAGAAATTAAAAAAAAAAAAAAGTCATTAATAGTCTCTCAGCCAAAAAAAAAAAAAAAAAAAAGCCCAGGACCAGATGGGTTTAGTGCAACGTTCTATCAGACCTTCAAAGAAGACCTAATACCAATACTCCTCCAACTATTCCACAAAATAGAAACAGAAGCTACTCTACCAAATTTGTTTTATGAGCCACAATTACTCTGATACCTAAACCACACAAAGACCCAACAAAGAAAGAGAACTTCAGACCAATTTCCCATATGAATATCAATGCAAAAATACTCAATAAAATTCTCACAAATCAAATCCAAGAATACATCAAAATGATCATCCATCATGATCAAGCAGGCTTCATCCCAGGGATGCAGGGATGGTTCAATATATAAAAATCCATCAACATAATCCACTATATAAACAAACTAAAAGACAAAAACCACATGATCATCTCATTAGATGCTAAGAAAGCATTTAACAAAATCCAACACCCATTCATGATAAAAAAAAAAAAAAAGAAGTCTTGGAAAGATCAGTAATTCAAGGCCCAAACATAAACATAATAAAAATCAATTTACAGCAAACCAGTAACCAGCATCAAACTAAATGAAGAGAAACTTGAAGCAACCCCACTAAAATAAAGGGCTAGACAAGGCTTCCCACATTCTCCCTACATATTCAATATAGTACTTGAAGTCTTTGACAAGGGAGCTAAAATCATCCAGTGGAAAAAGGACAGCATTTTCAACAAATGGTGCTGGCACAACTGGCTGTTATCATGTAAAAGACTGCGAATTATCAAAGACCTCCACATAAAACCAGAGACTCTGAAACTTATAGAGGAGAAAGTGGGGAAATGGCTAAGATCAAAAACTTAGGGGACAGCAGATGCTGGCGAGGATGTGGAGAAAGAGGAACACTCCTCCATTGCTGGTGGGATTGCAAGCTTGTACAACCACTCTGGAAATCAGTCTGGTGTTTTCTCAGAAAATTGGACATAGTATTACGGGAGGATCCAGCAATACCTCTCCTGGGCATATACCCAGAAGATGTTCCAACTGGTAAAAAGGACACATGCTCCACTATGTTCATAGCAGCCTTATTTATAATAGCCAGATGCTGGAAAGAACCCAGATGTCCCTCAACAGAGGAATGAATACAGAAAATGTGGTACATTTACACAATGGAGTACTATTCTGCTATTAAAAAAATGAATTTATGAAATTCTTGGGCAAATGGGTGTATCTGGAGGATATAATCCTCAGTGAGGTAACCCAATCACAAAAGAAGTCATTGGACATGTGCTCACTGATAAATGGATATTAGCCCAGAAACTTAAATAGCCAAGATACAATTTGCAAAACACAAGAAAATCAAGAAGGAAGACCAGCGCGTGGATACTTCATTCCTCCTTTGAATAGGAAACAAAATACCCATGAAAGGAGTTACAGAGACAAAGTTTAGAGCTAAGATGAAAGGATGGACCCTACAGAGACTAACCCACCGGGGATCCATCCCATAACCAGTCACTAAACTCAGACACTATTGCATCGGACAGCAAGTGTTTACTGAAGGGACCCTGATATAGCTGTCTCGTACAGAAGTGGATGCTCACAGTCATCTATATGATGGAACACAGGGCCCACAACGGAGAAGCTAGAGATAGAACCCCAGGAGCTGAAGGGTTCTGCAAGCCTAGAAGAGGAACAACAATATGAACTAACCAGAACCCTCAGAACTCATGTCTCTAGCTCCATATGTAGCAGAAGATGACCTAGTCAGCCATCAATGGGAGGAGAGGCCTCTTGGTATTGCAATCTTTATATGCCCCAATACAGGGGAACGCCAGGGCCAAGAAGTGGGAGTGGGTGGGCAGGGGAGCAGGGCAGGGGGAGGGGGGAGGAAACTTTCGGGATAGCATTTGAAATATAAATTAAGAAAATATCTAATAAAAAATTGAAAAAAATATTTAAAAAGAAAAAAAAAATGAATTCAGCCAAGCCTTGACAGAGCTTGGTGAGACTGCAGTAAAAGGATGTTCTCCAGTCTCCCCAGAGACTCATGCACACAAGAAAAGCCTTAAAGATGTGCACACAGTTCCTCACGGCACCTCCTAGATGAGCCTATGTCAATCTTAAATACATTAAGAGAGGAAACTGAGATGTTGAGGCACATTCATAATACAGTGATTTGCTGCAGAAAGACAAGCTAACATAAACATTGCAAAAGAAAAGCATTACAGTGGAATGACACTGAGTTGTTACAATGCATTTATAATGAAAATTAAGCCAGGCTTTTTTGTCACTGGTCTATAATCCCACCTCGCTGATAGGAGAAGGCAGAAGGTGGTACAAGTTCAAGACCTGCCTGGACTACAAAGTGAGTTCAAGGCCAGCTTGGGCCATCTAAGTGCTCTTGCCTTAAAAAGAGAAAAGAGAGGTGGGTGCAGAGCATGAAGCCCTAAGTCCAAGTCCTAGACTGTAATTAGTTAATTACTGTCATGACAGCAGGGTCGTAATATATAGGTAGTGATAAAGTAATTAGAAGAATAAGAAGAATATGGTCTTTTGTATGAAGTACTCCCATACATAAATAAGCAGACCCTGTGTATCTGTTATTGGGAGGTTAGCAGAAGAGCCTTCGATGGAGAAATGACCACATTCTACATTCAACACCATAAGGATCAGAAGCCAGAGATTGTCTTAGTCAGGGTTTGTATTCCTGCACAAAACATCATGACCAAGAAGCAAGCTGGGGAGGAAAGGGTTTATTCAGCTTACACCTCCACATTGCTGTTCATCACCAAAGAAAGTCAGGACAGGAATTTACACAGGCAGGAACCTGGAGGCAGGAGCTGATGCAGAGGCCGTGGAGGAATGCTGCTTATTGGCTTGCTTCCCCTGCCTTGCTCAGCCTGCTTTCTTATAGAACCCAGGACCACCAGGCCATGGATGGCACCACACACAATGGATTGGGCCCTCCCCCCTTGATGACTAATTGAGAAAATGCCTTACAGCTGGATCTCATAGAGGCATTTATTCAAGGGAGGCTCCTTTCTCTGTGATAACTCCAGCTTGTGTCAAGTTGACACACAAAACCAGCCAGTACAGATATCATCATGATATCTACGAATGCTTGGTCTCACTGGACAGAAATAGTTCACACCGTAATTCCTGTAATGATAAGTGATTTTCCTAAGCCCTCGGTGCTGATTTCCTGGGCTTGCTACACTTTCTAGGCTAAGATAAAAGAGGAATCTCAATTCGGTTGCCCTGGTACAGTAGCTTTAAATATGAAGGTAAAATGTGAACAAAGACAAAAATTTCTGAGGCAAGTTCTAGACTCTTAAGCCTCTCACAATCTGGATATTGACGAGTTGGGTCTAGAGATTAGGAGAAGATCTGAAAGGGGATGTGTCAGGAAAGTTTCTTGGGAGAAAGCTGAAGCAGCTGACCCCTTGTTCAGTGCCTCCCTCAAAGGCAGGCCACAGGAGCTCAGAGTCTGACTGTGTCATGTTCTGTTCATCCAGAATGAGAAATCCGTGTCTGGCTTTTGTCTGGAAGACCTGAAAGGTAGAGTCACGGGCAAGCTCCTTCAATGATGGCAGCAAAGGATTCACTGACAGAACAAACCAAAAGCCTAGAAGTTGCCATGACAATGGATATACTGTCATAGACACAGATGTGCATCCCTAGTGAACCCTCTGAAGTTTCCAGGTTCTTGCGTGCTATGACAAAAAGCTGTACCAGGGACACTGGTTAATGTAATAGGAGCAGAGACCATTTGTTAAGAAAGGGAAAGGAAGTGAGCTAGAAGGTAGTGAGCTGAGATAATAAGGTCTGTGCTCAAAGCACGGGGCCATGGGGTTCAAGATCCCTTGCACGTCATTTATGTAGCTCCTGCCTTTTCTCCCCATATGGTCTGTATTTGTAGCCCAGGTGGGGAAGGGTTTCCAGTCCTTGTCACTGGCTTATGTCATCCATTATTCTGTGGCTCTCTCCAGTCCTGGGTCTCCAGAACACTATGTAGACTGACTGCAACTCTTGAGACAAACTTGGCTGGAGCCATTTTAAACCTTGCCTGTGCGTTTACTCAGAAATGGAACTGGGCCTTAGGAGAAAGGCTCTCTGTGAGACGGTTGGTGGGCTGTCAGGTTGGTTATGTTTTGGTCCTTGTTGTTTTAGTCAAACAGCAGCCCAGATGTTGCTGTGATGATGTTTTTCTGATGCGACTAACTATAGAAAACAGGAGTAAAGAACGTTATTTCACAGTGTGGATTCAAAGCCACATACACGCCATTGAAGCCTACAGAGTAAGACTGGGTTTTTCCAAAGACACATCCAAAGCAGTTCTATCTGGACACTATCACGTGGAAACCCTGTTGGACACACCACTGTTTGCATTTCAAGCACAAGACTCAACTCTTTCTCGGAGCCGCCATCATTCTGACCTCCTCAAACAGATTTTGGATAAGCCAGCTCCATTAACCTTATACAGTGATTCTTTAAAATAATGGTTTCAGAAATGTGTGTGTATGTGTACATGCACGCACACATTTTTCCTCTGGATAACGCGAATACATTTTGTATCAAAATAATCATTGAAAATCAAAGACTGGGAGAGGTCATGTATTCAAGAACTCTCAGAAGACAGTGGCGGTAGAGGGGAGCAGAGAAAGTCTTATTAAATACCCACCGAGCCCCAGGTAAGGAGCACACTATCTAACAGGCTGTAAGATGGAACATGGAAGCTTAACCTGATGAAGGAGGAAGACTAGCAAAACCACCCCATCTCCCACCCCTTCCTTGAGAAATCTACCAAAGGGGTGGGCAAGACAACACTTGAAATCAAGTTCAGACTATCGATTGTTACCTGAGCAGGTATCTTAATTTCTGAACTGAAATTAAGATTTTGTTAAATGTTATTTTTAGTGCCATTATGTAAAAACAAGCAAGAGTGGAAAATTATGAGTATATTTTACATTCATTTATATACGTACTTATTATTTACTCATCTGTGTGTCTGCTTAACTATGTGCACCACGTGCATGTAAAACCCAAGAAGGCCAAAAGAGGGCATCAGTTATAGGAGCTTGTGAGCTGCCGGTGTGGATGTGGGTATTAAATCAAACTTCTCTGCAAGAGTAGTAAGAGCTTTTCACCACTCAGCCATCTCTCCGGTCCCTCCATTGAGTAGATTTTAAACTAATAATAGACTTAAAAATTAATGTAAACACACCCTGAGTCCTACTTGTCCTGGGTACCAAAGAGAGCAAGCATTACTTTTTATGATTAAAAACATCAATATTAAATTTTTTAATATCAAATTAATGAGTATTTTCATATCTGTTATAAATCCTAGCTGACTGTATTATCTGCAATAATGCCTGGGAATGTCTTTTATTTAAGGATTTATGCGATAAATATTTCCAATAATAAACTTGGCACCCTTAAAAGTTTCATTTTCCAGAGGAAAAAAGATGTATATTAAAATTTACAACAGAAAATAATGTTACTTTTACTCCTACAAATATTGACTAGCAGACAATTATATGTTATCCATGAGCAGATAAGAACAAAGTGGATTCTGTTCTTGCCCTGGGAGCACATGAGCTGGTAAGCAATTATTACAGGAATACAGGTAGAGACACCAGTGTGTCTGGTGTGCGAGGACAACTCCTAACGCACAAAGGTTTTCACCTCTCTTCCACTCCCCTCTACATGGGGCCAGCCCTCCACCCATCCACCCCAGCCTGCCATTCCCTAAACACTGTGCTCTGTGAGGACAGCATGAGATAAAAGGGCAGGGTTTGGCCAGATAGGCACTGGCAGAGGAGAAGCCAAAGATGGAAAGTTTGGAAATGCCATGGGAAGCGCTAGTGAGGAACTCAGTCACTCAGCCTTGATTGACAAACCATGGTCAGAAGACCTAACAGACAGTTCGCATCAAGGGAGCACTTTTTTGACATCATAATGCATTTACTATAAGAATTCATCATTGAAACACTAGCATAATATTAAATTTTAAGTAATATTGAAGTGCTGATGACTCTAATTTATCATCCAACCAGGAAATACTAACAGAAGCATTTGTCTTGGAATCCCCGTGGCCTCAGCTCTGTTTCTGCTTAATTTCTTATAGCCACGTGACCCAAGCCCACAATGCCCTAGCGCCAGAAGTGGCACAGAACCAGAAATCAACAGAATTTCTTGCCAACAGTTTCCACAGTGTGCCAAATAAACTACATTGTAGCAGAGAGAAACTTTAAATTGTTGCTGTAGAAAGAGGAAATGAAGAAAAAGAATGACCAATGATGGCTGAGGTTGCAGCAGGGCAGCCAGGTTGAGCATTTATTAAGATAGCAGAGAGCAGAGGGGCCATTTAAAGGGGAGAATCCTGCGATGTCAAGTGGGACTGTCAAGTCAGCTATTGTGTGCATGGTTCTGAGACTCAGAAGAGAGATCTAAGGTATAGACAGAAAAGGAGGCCAGAGGGCCTAAACTGTTAGAATACAAATGATCACTCACACTTTATAGCAATGTAAATGTGAGCTGAAAGGGACACCAGGCTGAGTCCCAAGTGAAGCAGGGGAAAAAGACAGGAAACTTGGGGCATGTGAGAAAAGATGGCCTTCTCCCATGAATCCAGTGGGAGCCAGCAAAGAATTCCCACTTAGTTAATAAGTGCTTCAGGCTGCTCCCGACTATAAAGCTGTAGCTTTAAGAATCTCCCAGAAACCCCATTTAGAGGGAAAGAACAGGTACTGAACACTTTGTGCAGCTCCAGGTGCTCTGGGTTTTACCTTATATGATTACAATTCCATCCCAAGCATCTCTGGAGCCACCTTTCACCCCAGCAATCACAGCAGAGAGAAAAGAAGAGTTTGTCGGCAACATTGGAGACATAACCAAGAGCGACCATGATGGTGTATGTGCCTAATGTCAAGACACTTGGTTGTGACCCTCCCCCACTGAAGGGTCCATGCCCACACTTGAGTATATTTTTTTTGAGAGCTCCCCTTCCATCATTCACACTTTGAGTCTATATTAAAAATAGCTTTAATAAAAACACCATCTCTGCACCATACTGTCTACCAGAAACTCTCTTCTGTGTTGATGCCACAAATCCCAGTTTGGCGTGTGTCAAGGTCCCTTTAGAAATTAGGGGAACTGTATCTTACAGCTAATATTCACTTATAAGTGAGTATATACCATGCATGTCTTTTGGGGACTGAGTTACCTCACTCAGGATGATATTCTCAAGATCTATCCATTTGCCTGCAAACTTCATTGTGCCTTTGTTTTTAATAGCTGAGTAATATTCCATTGTGAAGATGTACCACATTTTCGTTATCCTTTCTTCATTTAAGGAACATCTAGGTTGTTTCCAGTTTCTGGCTATTACTAATAAAGTTGCTATCAACATAGTTGAGCAAGTGTCTTTGTGGGATGTTGGAACAACTTTTGGGTATATGCCCAGGGGTGTTATAGCTGGGTCTTGAGGTAGAAATATTCCCAGTATTCTGAGAAACCACCAAATTGATTGGAACATCACCAGTCAACTAATGTGGACCCCTTGGGACTCTCAGAATCTGAACCACCAACCAAAGAACACACATGATCTGAACCGAGGCATCTGATATAGCAGATGTGCAGCTGGGTTTACATGTAGGTTCGGAACAACAGGAGTGGGGGTTATCCCAAAAGCTTTTGTCTGTATGTGAGATATGTTCTTCTAGCTGGGCTGCCTTGTTTGGCCTCAGTGGGAGAGGAGTTTCCTACCCTTACAAAGACTTGATGTGCCAGGGTAGACGGGATATCTAGAGGGGACCCACCTACTCAGAGGAGAAGAGGTGGGGGAATGAGAGAAGGATTGTGTGTGTGTGTGGGGGGGTGACCAGCTGGGATGTAAAGAGAATGAATAAATAAATAAGTGAATGAATAAATAAATAAATAAATAAATAAATAAATAAATAAATAAGGGATCTCCTTGGGCTGCTGGGGATGATAACGAGGAGCTGTTCCCTCACCACTGACAGGAAGTACTAGACTTAGACATCAGAGTCAAGAGCATCTGAGATACTGTAGGATCTAAGGGACAGATAAAAATTAAAACTGTGAATCAGGAGCTTCAGAGAATGTATTCATCTCACTGTGACCAATCTCTGAAAGAAGCAACCTAATAGAGGAGTTTGTTTGACTAACTGTTTCAGAAGCTGTGGCCCCTCGTGGTTGGGAAGGCATGACAGCGGCTCCATCTATACCTGCAGATGTGCGACATAGCAGATTACTCCATCTTGGTGGATTGAAAAGCAGAGAGCTTGGGCTCGGATCAAAAGTGCGCATCAACTTCAAGGTTCATCCCAATCCCCAGCTTCTCTACTGAGGCCAGAGCCCCAAAGTTCTCCAGCCTCCCAAGAAAGCACCATTAGCTGGGACCAAGTAGTCAAACAGACAGGCCTTTTGGGGTGGGGGACACTTGACATTCAAGCTCTAAGAAGGAATGTGTCTGCTTTCAATATGGCAGCTGTTCTGTTCCACACTTTTATACTCTTGGCATTAATCCTTTCCCATTCTCTGTTTCCCTATAAATCTTCATGTTTCCCTAATTTTGCCTGCTTATTTCTTGGTAATGTTGCAGGCAACATAAACTATGTTAGACAATTTCTCAAGAGAATAAAACAAGTTTCAAGGGACTGCCATAAAAACCCACCTTAGTATACTGTCTACACCCAGATGCACAACTATAATTTCTGTCACTTTCTTGAATGGGGAAGAGGGATGGAGGGCCTCTGTTAAACAACAACCAAAGAAAAGTGTTTTTAATGAGTTCTATTTACTAAATTCTCATCACTAAAATCTTTAGCCAGACATTCAAGCCTTTTACATCCTCAAAAGCAATTTTGGTTTAGAATAATTTCAGTTTAGAGCAGGATCTAAGGTCAAGGAAATAATTTAGAAGGCTCTCATTTGATACAGGGGAATTTACACAACAAAGAAGAAACTATTAATTCAAAACTCCCCTAATTTGCTGCTGAAAAAGAAACTTGACCAATCAATTCATTTCTGAAGAAGCCTTTTAGCCTCTTTAAAGGCAAGAAAAATCATTATGAATCAAATGTAAAGTGGCATTCAGTATATTAGTGGGTTGGCAATGCTTCACATATATTGTTCAGATACAGAGTTAATGATTAAGTGCTATATAGATCATTAGTATGTAGGAGACTTATGTGTACTATTTATATAAAACAAAACTAAGAATAAAACAACATATTAAATATTTTAAATAACCTTGGTTTTTTTATTTTTAGCAGCCAAGATTATATCCATGACTTTAAGATTTTGTTATAAATCTTAAATAAATAATGAAGCTCTCAATCTTGGCACTATGTGTCTTCTCCTAAAAAGTAGTTAAATAATACAGACTTTAGAATTAAGCCTATAATTAAGACTTGGTGCTACAGCTTCTTATATGGCCTAAATGCCTAGCCTTTCTAAGCCTTCAGTACATGTCTGTCAAATGGGCACATAAGAGTCAGTACCATGTAGAGGTGTTGTAAGGATTAGACAAGACAGGCAATATGACTCACCTATGTCCCTTTCTGCCATTCCAGGACACCCTTATAAAACAGACCTCTATGCATCATGTTCCTAGAAACTTTACAATGGGCTAAGCAAAGACTTATTTTTACTGTTGACAGTAAAGAACATTCTGATGGTATCAAGTGGAGGGTACCCTGAGGGAGAGACAAGGTGTCACATAGACCCCCTTCACATCTTCAGGTATGAACATGAATCAGCGAAATAATATGGTGTCGGTAATGACAAATGTCCCCTCTACTGGGGTTTGCATTATTAGGTACTATATAACTGGAGAAAATTCCACCTCATTCTCTTTTCCTTTCTTTTTATTTGGTCATGAGTATCTTTATAGGGCAGTAGAGGCAGCCTTGAGGAGAACAGAAGGAATTTGGTGATTGCAGACATAATACTCAGAAGAATGCAGAGAGACATTCCTAAGTTAACTTAAAGTCACAGAAGTTTTTATCATTCCAGTTTCAGAGATAAGTAAATAGAAATTTGGGGGCATTCTGATTACGCAACCTCTGTAAAATATTTGATTACTGAAGTTATCCAATGTCTTTCTCATGTTGGCCCAGTGAGAAACTGTGTTAACACCCCCCATACCCCACTCTTCCCTGACTGTACATCTTTTGTATGTAACTACAAGTGCTCTTACTACAGATCCAAAGTGCATGTCCCCATCCCTTCTGTTATAGTGTGGAAAGTGAATGTCCCCTAAGAAACCATGTAAAGGCTCAGGTCCCAGCCTGTGGAGTGTCATAAGGAATTGTAGGAAGCTTTAAAAGGTGGAGCCTAATGATGGGAAAACTATCAACAAATTTAGTAGTCAGATTCCTGTAGAGAAATAGAACAATGGACTGTAAGGATCTCTCATAACAGAGAACTGAATGAATTAGCTTACAGGGTAGTGCCAAGGTAGCTCAAAAACTGCAGTCAACATGCTGCAAAGAAAGAGACCCAGGTGACATCCTATTCCAGAAAACAGGAGCTCCAGCAGTCCTGATCTAGCACTGAAAGCCTGAAGACTCCCTGGAGAATCATTACTGTTAAATCTGTGTTAAAAAGCCAAAGAAAATAGAGTCAGATGGCAGCAGATGCTGAAGCCACAACACACACACACACACACACACACACACACACACACACTCTCTCTCTCAGAAAGGGGCTTGCAGGCATGAGCACAGGGCCTTCTGACTTTCTATCAGGGCCACCAGCCCAGATAAAAATACCAAGTACATGCAAACTGCACTCCCAAGACACTGTCCTATATGTCCATCCTGTCTGGAAGCATCCTCTCAGACAAGGATGAGTCTATCAGACTTCAAAATCTCTTACTTCAGTCAGGCTGACACCAAGATCAACCATCACACAGGAAGGCTGCCCTTGAGAGAAAGGTTGGACTTCAGCTACTGCCGTTCTCATTTCTTCTCCTTAGCATCTATAAGGAGAGCCATTTTCTTCACCATATGCACCTACCATAACATATTCCTTTGCCACAAGGAGGAATGAGGCCAAGTAACCACAGGCTGAAACTTCCGACACCCTGGGGCATCAACTTTACCCCATTTCAGTTTGTCACCATGATAGAAATCTAACTAACAGCTGACATTTTACATCCAGTGCCCTGAAGCAGCCAGTTAGAATAAGAGATATTAAGTTAAAAGAAATAATTTTCTTCTTTCAACTCTATTGATTTTTTTAACTCAACTGATTCGATTGAATGCAAATGTATTATCAGGTTTTAGCAGAGGAACATTTTGTCTCACTTATCTGAAAGACATTTCTGTGTTTTCCAAATGAGAACAAAAGGTCACGTATTTCTTAACTACTCCTGATTTACCCAGCCTGAGTTTGCCTTTGTTTTTCCAGCAAGAGTCTTAGCTTTCTAAAGCATTCCATGCTACCAATGTGTCCCAAGACCAGCTAGCCCACCCACTCTGGGTTTCCTGAATTTTTAGCAACTTATAATCATGTTGCAATTATCCTGATATAGAACAGGTCTTCATTATTTATTGAAACCAGTTATTTATGAAGCAATTTCCTGAACATAGATGTCACCTTCAAAATATTAAATGATAACTGTGGTGGCTTTCTACCAGTAGCAATCTGTGCTAAATGCAAAGCTGTTCATTCAAAGTGAAGGCTCTAGCATTCATCAAGCCCCCAAGTGGCTGCCTCCTTCTGTGTTCATTCTCCTACATCATCCCTTGATTGATCTATTTTTTTCAACTCTTCAATGAAAAATGAGGACAATGATTTTGGGGACAGAGAGAAACACTGACTCTTCAGAAACACTATCATTAAGTGTGTGATTGATATCACTTCATCAAAATTGCAATGCTTGAATGTGTGTATACAAATATATGTGTTTGTTTTATTGCTTCTTGTTGGGACCTTAGGTAAAAGATTAAGGCCTAAATGCAATGTTAAAGCCTAGTTAACTGTTACCTGGATAGCCTGCCATTATAAGGAAACTTTCTCCTATGTTTCAGCTGTTACTAGGAAACTTTCTAGTGCCAACATTGATTACATCTTCTGTTATGTTCTGTGCCCTTGGAAACCAATTGTGATAGAAGTCCATTGAACTGTTTTGTATAATTACCTACAATAAGCTTGGACACAAACCACCCAGCAGCACTTTCTGCACCTATCTATGTATGTATAAACTTTTATGGTATTTGCCTTTATAAGCTGCCCCTGGGATGGACCCCAACATGAGCGATAACTGTGCCAATATAAGAAACTATATGGAATAAGACTCCCTTTTTGAGTAGTGATCGAGTAAAGTTTAAGTTCCCAAGACCTCCCTGGAAACTTACATCCTACTTGGCAGGAAGAGATATGTATGTGGATAATTGACATCCTGGTTGGCAAGTTAAGACATGAATTTTAGACAAGACCCATCCTGGTAGACAAGTTAGAACATGTTCCCTGCTACAGTTGAATAGTGTACAAAGACATGTTCCTAAGGAAATCCCCCCATCCCTAAATCCTGATTGTGAAATAACATGGCACAGATGTTAGTGAATTTTGAGCTTAAATACTCTGTGGAATCATAACTCAATGTCATGGTTCAGTCCCCAAATTGTCATGGGCCATGACCCTGGTTGACCATACCTGGGGCATATGCTCAATAAACTATCCCTATCTGACTAAGATCAGTGTTCGTGTGGTTTGTGATTCCTGGACTCCAACATTTCTAATTTAGTATGATTTTTATAAGATAAAGACTATGACTTTCCTTCTCCATAGTTTTACTGTTCATCACCAATTATCATCATACATAGTCACTAAACAGTTGGTAAACAAATAAATAAGTTCCCCCTTTATTTTCATGAGAGTAATCCTATGGGCAATTGTCTTTCATTTTATTCTCTTCAGTTGTATTATAATTATTATAAATGTAAGTTTTATTCACCAGATGTAATTGTCATCTTAGAGGCTTACTATTGAGTAAACTCATCTTTTCTTGTTCTTTCTGAACTCTGGCTAACTGGTTCAACTCAGCTGTTCTGGTTCAAACTGACTATTTCAAACTGGCTTCTCTTGGCTTCTGGTAGAATTGTTCTACTTGGCCTCTAAATAACTCTGGCAATCTATTCTTATCTTCTGGCTCCCTCTCATTCTCTGGCTTGTTCCGTCTTCACTTGCAACCTGTGATCCCTTGTCAAGGGAGCCATGTTGCTGGGTTAAAATTCCTCTACAAATTAACATGGAAAATAAAACTACAAAAGTGCCTAGCATCGTATCTGGCTTATGGGTCTGCTTTGTTTTACTGTTCTTCATTTTGTGGGTTACTAAGGTACTCCCATAGAGATAGGAGACAATAGTTACTTTAAAGTTATTGAACCCCAAGCAAAGGTAATAGAGAATGTTTATTCCAAAACACTTTGAGTTTCAAAATCAACAACACCCTAAAAGTACAAAAGCCCATTCTTTCATTGCCTTTTTCTATTCCTTTATTTTTTTCTTTGCATGAACAAAACATATACCTCACACACACGGAGGAAGGAAGGAAGGAAGGAAGGAAGGAAGGAAGGAAGGAAGGAAGGAAGGAAAGGAGGAAGGAAGGGAGGAAGGAAAGAAGGAAGAAAGGAGGAAAGGAGGAAGGGAGGAAGGGAGGGAGGGAGGGAGGGAGGGAGGAAGGAAGGAAGGAAGGAAGGAAGGAAGGAAAGAAGGAAGGGGCAAGCAGGCAAGCAACTCAAATCAAGTCTGGGTAGGACTGTTGGCTGCCTCCTTCCTTTGGAAGCTTGTATGGTACCTTCTGGTTGGTACCATGAAAACTTGTCATCAGAAAGTGTGCATTCAGGTCAATTACAGCTCAGGAACTTCTTGTCCCTGTTTATGAAGTGTATGGAATCTTCAGCAACAAGGACTTATCTTCCATTTCTGAGGGGTAATCAAGAGCAACACCAGTAGGCTGTGTGTTTTAGGAATCTCTCAGTCAGCCCTGACTAACAACCCAAAAGACTCCTGCTTATGTTATGGACTGGGATTTACTTAGGCAGGTCTTTGGATCTTAGAGGGAGCATTGTGAGCCCAGATGAGAAAAGTTCATTGAAACTGTGTATATGTATTAAAGAGTGGTTAGGGTGGGTAAATAGTTAATATATGATCCTTTGTGACTTTTTCAGATACCCTTACTGCGATTTTACCCACCTTCCTCCTTCTGTATTTATCTTCCTTTCTCTTCCTAAAAGAGGCCCCTCTTTTCCAATTTCCCCTATCAGATCACTTGCAACCTACTATTCCCTTTTACCAGCTATGACACCTATGAAACACACCAATGACTAACATGGCATGATAACTCTAAAGGTGTGGTGGTGGCCGGCATACATTAGCAGTAACTAAAAGCTCCCAAATTGGACTTAAAACCCACTCAACAAGAGGGAAATTGTGCCTGGTACTGGATACCCAGTGCTACTGAAGTCATGGTTCATGAAAGAACCACAACCTCTAATTTACTAACCCAGCATGGATCCTAACAAAAATTTGTAAACAGTGGCCCTTAAACCCACAGATAAGGAAACTTCTCTTTACAACATACAGACAAACACTATAACAGAAATCCACAGCCAATCAAAATGTGGGGTTGTAGAGCCCAATCCCAGTGGGCACATCTACAGAACATTCGCACACCTGTGGTTCAGGGAATGCAGTGGGAAGACAGGAGGCAGAACGATAGGAAGACCCAGAGGATCAGGGAGTTTGCTAGGAGGTTATGTCTACTAGTAACACCAGAAACCACACCCGAAAATTGTCACCAGCATGACTGCCCAAATGTGAGCTGAAGAAATGGGACACTAATGAACATGCCAACTGGACAGAAAAGAGCCCAAGAGGTCTCAACCCTAAACAAAGAATGTAACTATAAGCTACTGAGGAAGGCTAGAGTGGCACAAGGTAGTCTTCCCCAGAGAAGACTGCAACAACTTGTTGTCCAGAAAATATCCATACAGGAAATATTATACAGGAAATATTATACAGGAAATATTATACAGGAAATATTATACAGGCTGTACAGGTTATATTTAGGAACATATATATGTATACCTATGTACATAGATACATATGTAGTATATATGTACATAGTTACACATAATATGTATTGTATATACATTTATAGAGAGAGTATATATAAATATTTATATAAAATATTATAAAATGTAATATATGTACATATTGTACATATATTTATTTATACTTGTATATTTTATATTTATATTTATTTATATGTGAATATATATTATATTTATGTAATTTTATATAAATATGTATTAGGAAATATATGTAATACATATGCACATATTTCCATGCAATAGCAATTAATAAAAAAAGAAGCCATGAGTTTGAAGGAAGGTAGGGATGAGTGGCTCGGGGCATTTAAAGGGCGGAAAGTGAAGAAAGCAATGTAATTATTTTGTAATCTCGAAAACAAAAAATGAAATTCATGAAGCTCAGAGAATGGGTAGGAAATAGGCAGTTAACAGCTGTAGCATAGACAGAGCTCTTTAATTTTTCCATGTTTAAGTTTCAAAGTACTGAGTGGTTAATTATGGCAAGAAGTAAGATAATGCAGAGAGAACCGAGCACCAATAGCCTACTTTTTAGACAAGCTGGAGTTCATGGACGGTCTTGTGTGATGATCTTTCTGATCTTCAGGAAGAACATGAAGAAAATCCATCCCAGCTATCCATTACTCAGTTACTTAAGTCTGTGCTCACACCGAAACAATGGCTCTCAAAAATGTCACTCAGGTGCCTTCTTTGGGCTCATTTCAGTCCATTCTTGGTTTCTCTCTGCCATTTGACCCTCACCCTACTCCCCTTCTCTCACTGCACCAGAGTGATTGTTATAAAATGGTGTTGTTTACATTTTGGAGAACCAAATAGTTCCTGGTACTAAGAGAGGTAATTTTCAGATTTTTATGAAGCGCTCTCTCATTCCTTCTCACCAAATTCATATGTGTACAAGTTTTTAAACCTTAAATATGACTCTAGGTATTCCTTGGGCTATGGGCTAAGACCCTGTAGCCCATGAAGAACCCAGGTTTCTACTTCTGTACCTGATGTCCTCTCATCTCCACAAACTCCTAAACTGTTTCCAAATCATCTTGTCTCCATCGAACCACACTAAATTCACCAGGACTTGATAGAGAGGGTTCAGTGCACAAACTCAATGCAGGGGCTGGAAGGCAGAATTGCTTGCTACTCCAGATAGCATTAACTCCAACCAGAAAAATGTCAAGAAAACAGAATAAAAAACATAGGGAGTGGGGGATGCTTCTTGGGAACCGGCTTGCTTACAGGCTTATTCCAAGATTGTTTTCTTCTATGGTTAAGGACTGTTGCCTAGGGATGATGTCATTCACAGTGGGATAAACCATTTTGAATCAATTAAAATCAAGAAAATCCTTCACAGATATGTCCACCGCCAATCTAATTTAGGAAATATTTCAATGTAGGCTTTTCTCTCAGATGACTCTAGACTAGGTCAAGTTGACAGTTAAAGCCCACTAGACACTCACATACATGGTTGTCACTTTAAACCATAACCCTTCAGTTCTCCTCACATTGATGTTATAGGAAGCAAAGCACAACTTTAAAATTATCCTAGTCTTCGAAATTCCACCACTTAAAAAATATGAAGTCTTTTACCTCTGAACTTCTGTAAAAATCAAAAACTAGTTAAATACTTTCTTATTGTAAAAGGGAAAGACCAGGGCACAGGAACAACTGGATCAAAGCAAAACCAAATCCCATGGCTCCGTCCAACATCTGGAACTCACATACAATCTTCTGTGCTCCAAAAGAGCTTGAAAATCTCACTACTCCATTACATACCATTTGTCTCATAGTCTCAGGCTAGCTCTATCCCTTCCACTAACCTTGGAGGTCATCCCATGGTCCTGGCATCTCCGATACTTTGGGGTTTCTACTGCACTTTCAAGAATATCCTCTCCTGTCCTTTCACTTCAGACTCTAAATGATGCCAGGCCTTAGCAGCTCTCTGTGTCCCCTCAATCTCTGTCTTTCATTCCTTTAAAAGCAGTATCATGCAGGGACTATTACACATTGCCTACTCTAGCTGCTGGATTAAGTTGCAGCCTTGACCCCATTAAACCAACAACACACTGACCCAGAGGTCATTGTCACTCTGTTGTCACAATAAAGCACTCAAGATTTTGCCTCAATGGAGCTGATCTCACTAGCAACTAAAGATGGGTTTAGTTTTTGGGTTTTTTTTCATTTTTAAAATGAAAATAATATCATGATTTCCCCTCCGTCTTCTCCCTTCAGATACGCTTATACCCTCCTCCACTCCTTTTCAAATCCAAGGTCTCTTTTTCTTTAATTGTTATTGTTTTATACACACACACACACACACACACACACACACACACACCACTACAACCTGCTTACTCTGTTCAGTGTTGCTGGAATGTACATAATTTCTATATAATTTCAGGAACTACCAACTTGGTGTTGGAGAACCAATTAGGCGGCTCTTTCCTGGGGAAGGTTAATCTTCTCCTCTCAGCAGTTACTAATGTCCACAGCTCTCTGCCTAGGGGTGGGGCCCTGAGAGATTTTTTTTTCCTTTCCATGTTGGCATGTCTGTGGGAGCTCCCACTGTTGAGGTTTCAGGGGTGTTGTTTCCCTGTCACTCTAGCAGACACCATCTCTAAGCATACTTCCTTCCTTCCTTCCTTCCTTCCTTCCTTCCTTCCTTCCTTCCTTCCTTCCTTCCTCTAGCTCTTCCTCCCCCTTCTGTGATGTTCCCTGTGCCTAAGGTGCAACCACAGGCTCTTAATTCAAAATATGACCCAGGGTCATATGGTCATCTGTCATATGTGATAGGACACAAATGGTCAAGCCGGTGCTGAAAGATCCGAGGTATGCTGGTTTCCCATAGCCTAGCAAGACTGAGACCAAAGCACTCCCCTCACCCCAGCATAAACACACTTTTTTTGTTGTTGATTTTCTATTACTTCTTCATCTGTGCGTGCTGCCTCTCAGTTAAATTACATTTCTATTTTTGGTTTCAAAAGCATATTGGAAAAAAAAAAAAAACAACAGAAAACCTTCATATAAAAATATGTCTACATTGTTGTCCACACACGAAATTGAAACACGATCTGGTTTTTTAGTTTGTTTGTTTTAGCTGTTGTTGTTTGAGGGCCGGAGAGATGGTTCAGCGGTTAAGAGCACTGACTGCTCTTCCAGAGGTCCTGAGTTCAAATCCCAGCAACCACATGGTGGCTCACAACCATCTTTAATGAGATCTGATGCCCTCTCCTGGTGTGTTTAAAGACATCTATAGTTGTTGTTTGTTTGTTCTCAGACAGTAGCATGGAGCTACAATGGTTGCAAGACCAATTCATTTAGTTCACTACAACAGGGATGGACACGTTCTTGTGCCTGCAGAAAGAACTAGAATGTACATCTGCAGGACACTGGCGTGATCCCTACCGTCAATACTGCTAACATGACATTAGCACAGACATATATTGCTGTTTATAAACACTCTTTAGGAACACAACTTAAACACTTCCTCACACTCTGTTGAGCCCACTTGCTCTGGCACACTCCCTGGATTCAGACTGCCCCAGTCATGGACCTGCCCTGCTCAAAAACATCACCTGTACCCAGGGGCTTAATCTCAGTGTTGCTTTGGAGTGAATACCAATGATGAAGTGTATGCTATAAAAAAAAATATTATGCAGTTGATCATTGTTGTGGCTTGGAGTTTTTACATTGCTTGGAGTTTCATTCATTGTTAGTAGATGTGGAGGGAGAGGACATGATATGTGTGTTGGTGTATATAAGCCATGGCGTGTGCTCGGGGGTCAAGGGACAGGTTTCAAGAGCTGCTTCTCTCTTTCCACTATGGACCCTGGGGATCACATGCAGGTCGCTCGCCTTGTGTAGTGAGCACTTTCTCCTGCTAAGCTGTTTCTCCAGCTCTGGTTTTAAAAAGAAAGGCAGTTCTTAAAATGCAACTCGGTAATCAAGTGCTTGCCTGTATGTGCAGGCCTCTGTGTTTGATCCCTAACATGGAGAGAGAGAAAAAGGGAGGGAGGGGAAGGGACTGAAGAGTTTCAGCTGAGAGAGATAAAAAATATGCCGTTACTTTTCAGATAGCAATGCTGTACAACATACGTTGTTATTACTTTAATACCTTGTAACAATTCGATCAATTTAATTCATCATACATTGTTATCATTTTAAATTTTGCTATCTGTTTCCCCCTCATCCTTTGTTGGTCTGAGAGTCTGAATTAATGAGAACCACTCCCTAACCTACAATCTCTTCTTATCTCTAATTTCTCCCTTATGCTGCCTCCAGGACAGTAGTTCTTCCCAAAATGCTTTTCAATGCTACCAACAGAGGGAACGAGACAGTGAAACTGACTGACAGACAGACAGAGAGGTAAGTCTGAAGGTCTGGGTTTTTACTTTTACTCTCTCCCTACATATTCACACAAACTCCATACATTCTGTCCACAAACGTGAATCCTATGATCTACTAACCTGAAGGAATGCTTGACTCAGAGCTTTCTCTAATCTATGGAGACCACTTGGAGCTTCGGAAGAGATACACATAAACAAGGGCAAAGCCAGGCGAAGTCATGCCGTGCTGCATGACACCCACAGAGGCAGTACACACCTCTAAGGACTCACTTCTCATATAAGGACCACTTGAAGGTTTCAGTGAGCATGGTTATCCTATTTCAGAGTTACATAGGTTCTTTTTAAGGAAGAAGAACAAGACATGCTCTTTTTTTTTATTAAGGCAGGAGACTATATATTAGGATAGGAATAAATGTTGCAGGATTTATCAGCACATCTGCAGAATGCTACTTGCAGCTGGCTGGAGCTCAGGCCCTGCTGCTGCTACTGCTGCTGCTACTGCTGCTGCTGCTGCTGCTGCTGCTGCTGCTGCTGCTGCACTTGGTCTGGGAAGAAGCTGGTAGCTTACAAGAAGCCTTTCCCTACATTTCATTTGCTTTGCAATAAAAGCCCCAAAGCTCTGGCTTTAGGCTGCTGTTCCCACCACTAAGCTACTTAATCCACTTGCCTTTGAGGTTGGAGTTCAATTGAGGGTCACTCCAGAGTCAGCCTAGCAGCTTCCCAGGAAATCCATGAGGCCACTGGCCTCATGGGCTTGTGACCTCAGAGGGACCCTGTCCTGTGCTGAGTAACATGTACTCACTTTTATCTGAACCGTGTAAGCCTCAGTGAACAGGAGGGTGGGACTTTAGTCCACTCCTTCTAGCATTTAGTTATGCAGGGTTGCTGTACAGGCTTATGGCTGAATAGAACTGAGCTGAAATCATTTGAGCAAATGACCCAGATACATTCCCCATCATGACCTACATTGCTTCCTCAGACCCGGGTTTTCCATCTCAGCCTTAGGCACAAGCATGCTGTAACACAATTAAAAGAGAAGAAATATACCGGAGCTTTCCTCAAAGATTCCCATGTTGGAGTTGACAGGCTTCTGATTCAAAAACTGATAGTTAACACTAAGTACTCAGCATATGCCATATACTTTAGAGTACCTGCATACAGTACCACATTAACTAGTTATGTTTCTTATCCCACGGCTTCTTCTTACACAGGGATGTGGACACTCCCCTTATGGAGTGGTGGGATTGCCAATTTGTTTTCCCTGCAGTGATAATAAATCTTCGTGCCTGCTTGAACCAATCTTATGTGACGGAAGTGATGTCTCAGGCTGGTTCATAAAAACGAAAACACCTTCTACATCATTATATTAGAACAATAGTTATCAGAACCCAGTCGCATGCAGTGAGGAAAGCCGGGTCACAACCAGTGGTCAAACTGAGGGTCTAGACACCATTCTTTTAAGAACTTGGCACCCAACAACACAAAAATTAGTTTAACCTCTCCCACAGTCCCTTCCTTATAAATGAAACTGGGCAAGTACATACATCTCTAGAAACAAACACCAGTTCCTTCCCACGCCTGCACTGCTAGAAGCTGGGGTTGGAGCCAGCCCAACCTTTATTCATTTTGTATCTGTTGTGACTTCCCTTATCCCATCACTCATCCAGGCTGAGCACTGACCACATCTCTAGAGAACACAGATTTCTCTTGACTGCTGGCACAAACAATGCTGTAAAATCAGAAGCCAGAAGGCAAAAACTGTGTGATTATGTAGCATCAGTGTCAGAGCCAGCCATCTGGGGAAAGCTGAAGTGAACGTCCACACTTAAGGTGGGAGGCGGGAAAGGGTGATGGGCTATGATCTCCAGAGTGGCATCAAATCACATGGTGACACTTACCCTGCAACATGGAAAGTGCAGGGTTTTAGGAATCTAACTGAAAACATCATACATGATGGTCTTAGGTGTGAGCTGCCCGGGTGTGTGGAGACTGCTAATATTACAACCTTGTAGTGAAGAAAGACTGTCGCTTTTGCAACAAGCCTCTTGGGGGTCGGAAACACCAGGAACAGGAACAAGTTCCATCAGAACCAAGTGTAAGTATTTGTGAGGAAAATCTTCAGGAAAATCTTTGTGCGTTGCAGGAAGAGCTAGCTGAGAGAGGATGAATGGGGGGGGGGGGGAGACAAGCAGCCTGGCTTTCCAAAGAACAATAAATTATTTCTGACCTCGAAAGTCAAAGAAATGACTCTCCGATGTGTGTTTAGTACCTGTCTGATCCCCCTCGGCTTCACAATGAGTTTCACAGCACTGAACGGAAAATCTATCAGGACTCAAATAAATAAAAGACAGAATTACCGCGGCTCAGGCGGTCGGCCACAGCCTCAGATGACTGCCGTGAAAATTGAAATTCAGACGAGTGTCCCTGCTCCTTCTGGTTCTGTCTAGTCTCTTCTAGTGGTTGAGGGTCTGTTTTTTCCTACTTCACCTTAAGAGTCTCATGTGCCTACATAAACCTTTACCCCAAATCAAGCCCCCCCCCCGTCTTCTGGCCCCCCAAGCATTCTGCAGCTGAGCCATAGGAAGGCCACTTCAAGTTGAGGAGCCTCAAAGGCTGCCCATCAGACTCTGTGGTGTATCCTATACCTCCTTTAGTTAGGTTTACTTCCTCCAAGGTTTCATCTCCTTACCTAATAGCCTTTTATATAAGTTGCTTTACCCACCCCACCCCACCCCCATCTCCTAAGCTATTTTTCCCTTTCTCCTCTACAGGGTCTTCAAATAGTCTTCAGAATTAGAACACACAAGTACACAGGGAGAGCAGGCCTCTGAGTGTCCCGTCATCTAACTGACAGCTGTGAATGCCTGCCAGTCTTATAGCACTAAGGATGCACAGAGGTGGCCACGGGGCACTGTCCTGTGCCAAACTGTGATAGGAACCAAAACTGAACTGAAAAATTCAAGCACATGCTTTCTCTATTATCAGTCTGCCTTGTTTTTTGTCTTGTTGTTGTTGTTGTTGTTATTTTGCTTTGTTGTTGGTGGTGGTTTTGTTTGTTTTGAAACAGGGTTTTTCTGTGTAGCATTGGCTGTCCTAGAACTTGCTCTGTAGACCAGGTTGGCCTCAAACTCACAGAAATCCACCTGCCTCTGCCTCCTGAGGGCTGAGATTAAAAGCAGTCTGCCTTCTTAATGAGTAAATATTTAGGGTTTAATATAAGGGCCAAATCTCTACTACCCCAGGCCATCCACAACCTGAAGCACACTGGTAGTAGACAGATGTTAACGTGCATCTCCAGCCACATTGTTTCAGTAAAGACAATCCCCAGCTGTGAATCCCCTGTGTGACAAAGGGACGAGGTCTGCAGTTGTCTTGTCCTGCCCAACAGCCAGCATATCAGCTTCCCTCACAGATTCAAAGGTCTGATGCTCCTCCACTTACAATAAAGCTTTTGGAAAAACTGAAATATCACAGAGTAAAAAAAAAAAAAAATGCACAAAATATGCCTAGCCTACAGAGCATCCTAGCTCAGCACTCTTCGGTAAGCATACTGATC
Organism: Mus minutoides; assembly: GCA_902729485.2. Lineage (NCBI taxonomy): Eukaryota > Metazoa > Chordata > Mammalia > Rodentia > Muridae > Mus > Mus minutoides. The sequence goes on from CACVCL010021321.1 coordinate 26,934, forward strand.
TTAGAGGATGAGAGCAGACAGCACTACTGTCATGAACATGAGAAAAATAACAAAATACGCATTTGAAGCCCGGTGTCTACTGAATGTGTATTGCTTTAACACTGGTATAAAAGTGTCATGAGTGCCACCATGGTAAATCCAGAACTTTCTGTGTCTGTCAGAATGCTCTGATCATTATGCCCTGCAGGAAACACTCAACCACATGCGGAGGAACTTCCTCCCTGAAGTCCACCTCTCTCTTCTCATAAACAAAACAGAAGGGGCCCTGCCAAGCCATTTGTCATACTCTCTGGATCTCCAAGTCTATTCAAACATAAAATGGAGATTGCCAAAGTCAAATTTTCTCTTCATAACTGTGCTTTTAAACTCGAAATGTGGAAATAACGAACATTTACCAGATTAGCTCGGAAACTCTCCGTGAAGGAAAGCCTTGGTGTGATGTCGTCGACTACTCAGAGACAAAAAAGGGATAATGTGGCAGCATGCATGACAAGCTAGAGGAATCCAGATGAACCTTTACAGCAGAGGTGTCCTCAACCTTCCTAACACTGGGAGCCTTTAATACAGTTCCTCATGGTGTGGTGACCCCAACCAGAAAGTTGTTTTCATTGCTACTTCATAACTGTAATTTTACTACTGTTGTGCATTGTAATATAAATATATGTGTTTTCTGGTGGTCTCAGGTGCCCCTGTGAAAGGATCGCTTGACCCCAAGGGGGCCACAACCCACAAGTTGAGACCCTCTGCTTTAGAGCCTCGTGCTAAGGAAGAAAGCCATCACCAAGGATATATGCACTATGATTACACCTATTTAACATGAACCAACACAATTGAAGAGATAGATACTAAATATTGTGGTTACCAATAGTTAGAGTGGCATGTGAGAGAGGGACTTGGCACTTGCTGTCAATGAGTACCGTGAGACATATTTAGTTGATGAAAATGCTGTGCAGTTCATGACACCAAAATCAATACCTTAGTTAAAATGTTGCCACTTGTGGAAAACAGTAAAGGCCACAAGGGGAATTCAATTCTTCATGAGTTCTTTCAACTGGTTAGAACACAATCTCAAAATCAGAAATGCAGTTGAAAACAATAAAACGCAAAGCAAAAGAGCTGTCTTAAAACTAACAAGGGCAGGCCCTGTTCCAGCTTGCTACCTGAGTCACTTGACCTCTTTTACTCTCACCTTCTTCCACTGGGAACGAAGTTGAGCAAGATCACTCACCAAGTCCCAACAAGTGGTACGTCTGGGTGATCTGAGAACCACTCTCCATCCACAGCAGCCTCGGGAATGGAAGGGAGCTGTTAGAAATGAGTAATTTATGTAAGTGTGACTGCCAAAAGCACTGTAGACCTGGCTTCCAGTAAACATAATAGGTAAGAGCAACAGCAACAACAAAAACTGAAAGAACAAAAACCTCAAACGCGGTCACAATGACAGAGTCATGACCGATAAAGCCAGAAACTCTCTGGACAATAAAGTGATTAAACATAAATTTTTGTTTCCTGTAAGCAAGAAAACCATCACTCATGTTCTTGGCCCAGTACACCCCACGCCATATTCTTCTTTAATTATTAACCTCTTCTTGCCCTCGACGCTCTATCCCCTGAGGAACCACAACACAAACAGGAAGTCCTTGAATATCACCTACATTTTTAGAAGGGAAAAACCCAGCAGCCGAGTAAGACACGGAAAGCTCAAATTACCGTGTGCTTTTCATGTCACCCAACACCAGTGTGCTTTCTACCCAGCAGACAAACTGAGTTTAGTATTTGACATCAAACATAAAAGCAATGTCAAAATATCAACAGACTGAGTCATCTATCACATCAAATTAGGAGCCTTCACTCCTTTCAGAAAAGGACTTATGTCTCATATACATTTGTTCTTAAAACAATGAAGACTTTTAAAGCCACACAGAATGAACAATAAAAGATCAGTCCCTAACACCTGCAGTATTTGAGGCATGGGAGAGGGTATGAATTATGACAGAGCCACCTACCATGTCTACAATGCTGTAATGAAGTTATCCATATATATTACCTCCACTAAGACTGTACACAATATCACTCACCCTTTTTAATTACTTAGCAGCACCATAAGACGTGACCATGTCTCAGAGGATGGGCAAGACCTCATCTGGTACTGCAAAGAACTGAAATGCAGGGCTTTCATAAATCCAAAGAGCCTTAGGAAAAGCAAGGTGCCAACTTCAAAATGATTCTTCTTTTCTATGTATCTATTAGCTTCCTAGTTACATTTGTTTCTTCCATATAAACACCCAGGCCAAGAAATGCCCATCTTTATTATTTTTCCATCTATGGATGAGTCAATGTTTTCTATACTAAAACCTCCCCTTCATTGCCTTTTTTAATTTCTCAGGATTCCTAAGCTCCCCTATTGTTGTGTTTAGAAGCTTCACACGCCAGCCTCATAAAAGCATGTCCATAGGCCTATTCAACTTTTTTTTTTTAAAAAAAAATCATATTCAAGGCTTTCTTCATTTGTACCATATAACTCAAAAAGCATGTCAATAAGCATGTGTATTGTCCCCACAGTGTTGGTAAGGCACATTATCTTTGATGGCTTTGTTATATAAATATGATGGCCTAGACTTAAGTATTTCAAGAATTGATGTTTATCTACTACTTTAAGATTGATTCTGAAAAAGCATTCCAACGCTTTCTTGTCGTGAGAAATTTTACAAAAATGGTGCTTGATAAATGATTTTTTTCTAAGATGTCTTTGAAGTGTCATTCTTGACATAATTTCAAGTGCAAACAATAACAGAACTCTGAGCCCAGCATTTTAATGGCATCCATGCTTCCCACGAGATAAATCTAACTCCTAGACATCGTTCTTACAGAGAGCAAAGTCATTTTTTCTTATAAAGCATGTGACTCACTTGATGGTGTTTGCTGGAAAAAGACCATGAGTTCAGAAAGATCACTGGATCAAAGATGAAGGCTTTTAGCAGTGGTTTGATGGGTAATGTCCACACAAAGCTCATTTTAACCAGGGGCCTTTAGGCATACACTGAGGATCACAGAAATGTACTTTAAAAAAAAAACTACAGAAAAAGATTTTATAAAATCTCTTTTTAAATTTATTGTGTCAAGATTATAAAAGACTTACTCCTTTTCATCTTTTAAGGATATGAAGTTTCTCCTTTGGTCCATGAAATTCTCCCAATTGTCCATCAGCTTTGCACCTGAGCAGGAAAGGAGAACACTTGTGTAGCTGGTCTCTAATCACCATTGCCTAGAGTGTGTCTTGCAATCCAAAGTTCTGACCGAAAGCAACCAGATTATGCAGTTTCCACGGCGGCTTGGGAAAAGTCAGACATCCCTGTCAGTTGGTTGTAGGTCAAGGCGGTCATTCCATAGCTTCTCTGACAACGAATCTCAGACTGATTCTTGATATGTACTTTCTTCTTCTTCTTCTTCTTCTTCTTCTTCTTCTTCTTCTTCTTCTTCTTCTTCTTCTTCTTCTTCTTGTTCTTCTTCTTCTTCTTCTTCTCCTCCTTCTCCTTCTCCTCCTTCTCCTTCTCCTTCTTCTCTTTCTCTCCTCTCTCCCTCTCCCTCTGTTTCTCTCTCCCTCCCTCTCTCCCTGTACCCCTCTGTCTCTCTCTCCTCCCTTGCTCCCTCTCCCCCTCTTCTCCTCCCTCTCCCCATCTCCTGTCTCCCTCCCTCTATCTCTTGCTCCCTCTCTCTCCCTCTCCCTTCTCCCCCATTCCTCCTTCTCCCTTTTTCCCTCTCCCCCTCTGTCTTTCCCTTCTCCCTCCCTCTGTCACTTCCTCCCTCCCTGTTTTATGTTCACAATGAAGTGGAGAACTGTCTTTCATATGCTCCCACAGCCATGATGCTGCCCAAGTCCATGGAGCTAAAAAAAACTACAGGCTGACCTCTCTGACAGCTGTGAAGAAAACTTGGTCCTCCCTTAAGTTTTTGCTGCTAAGGATGTGGTCACAGCAATAAGAAACTGACATATATAGCTGTTAATATCACAAAGAAATGTCTGAGTCTAGCATCTATTACTCATATTATAGAAACTTCTGGTGTTGTTGTGGTAAGTATAATTGAATGTCTCTGGTTTCAACATATTGAATATATGTTAACTAACAAGCTTGGATTGTATTGCTTGCTAAGACAGTTAGTCACAGTAGAGACATAGAATAAATCTAACATAAACATTCACACTCATAATAACACCTTATATAAGAGATGTTCTTACAAATTTTTCCTATGGCTTTCAGTCTCTGAACATCTGGACCTAAAAAAAAAAATCTACTTTTTAAAATGTTTTTCATATGATGACTATAGACATTAGAAATTTATGAACCACTGTCATAGATGTTAAGAATAAGGGCTTTATTGATAGCCACTGGCTTTACAGTTTGGTGGATGTGGTGGTTTGGATATGCTTGGCCCAGGAAGTGGAACTATTTAGAGGTGTGGCCTTGCTGGAGGAAGTGTGTCACTGTGGGTGTGGGCTTTAAGACCATTGTCCTAGCTTCCTGGGAGCCAGTCTTTTCCTGTTGACCTTCAGAACAAGATGGAGAACTCTTCGCATCCTGACTACCTGGATGCAGCCATGTTTCCCACCTTGATGATAATGGATGCTGCCACTCTCCCCATGATGATGATAAAGGACTGAACCTCTGAACCTGTAAGCCAGCCTCAATTAAATGTTGTCCCTTATAAGAGTTGCCTTGGTAATGGTGCCTTCTCACAGCAGTAAACTCTAAGACAGTAGTGTTGTTGACAACCTTCATCCCTTGGCAGTTTGCACAGCACCTTCCAATACTGTGCATGAGAGAGCTGGTCCTCAGGGCATGGGCTTTCATAGCAGTTCCTGCTGGATCCCACCAAGTCCTGTGTCCAAGCGATGTGCTGTCTTTAACAATGGGGCCTTACTATCAATTTTGGGAAGCAACCAAGGGCAATGGCAAGAGCACATATTGTTTTGGAGGTCTCTTGAACCCCCTGACCAACAATTCAAAGGAAGCTGTCTCTTGTCTGACACTGGGTTTTTTATTAGATAGACTATGGCTCTTGGGTAAGAATTCATTCACCTGTGTGAGTTAAATTCAACTAAATTATATATATGATTTATAAAATTGTAACCTAAAATGCAATTTGCTTATACAGAACATGTGTGTTTTAGTAAATGTCAGATACTTCCATCAACTGGTTGTATGTCAAGAATATCGGCTGTCACCTTATACTTTCTGTAAATATAAAGACTGAGTCTTTTTACAAACTTTAAATCATATATTTGTCAAGATATCCCCAATGGTGCAATAATGACACTTATATATTGGAGGTAATCAGTAGTTGTCTAAATGAACTTAAGGACCACTTAGTAAGAGAGAATTCATGGTTGATACTGTAAACCTAGCCAACAACCCATGGCTGGAAAGGCCACAGACTCTAGAAGAAAACGATTACTGCCATTTTCATAAGTTAATACAGTTTCCAACTATATTCAAATGGTTATCCTATAGATAAGCATAGTTTCTACCCCTTCATCAAAGAAGCTTGTTTTACAGCAAACAGAGGTTATGGCAGAGATCTGCCACGGATCAAAATGCAGAAAGTGACTTGGGGTACCCAGCCCCAACTGAGACATTCACAGCATTGTGCCTACATGTAAGGTTCCAGGAACATTGCAGAAGAGGAGGCAACAAGGTAAACGTTAAACAACCAAGACAACCTCTGTGAGGTGGCAACATCTTCTGGATGGGACAAGGAGACTGTACTGCCTGTGAATGCTCAGTAATATGCTTTCCTGAGCAAGACTACACCAGTCAACTTGAAAACATAGATGGGGACAATGTCACATTGAGCCACCCCTAGGAAAAGAGCTACAGCCATCACTGGCTTTCAATGAAGGGAGAAATTGTTGTCTCCACAGGAGAGCACTCTAATAGGTTTTCCAATTCTGGGTGGTCCCCTTCTAAACACATATAGGCAATACTAACTGGACATAGTAGATTCTATGTGTGTGTGTGTGTGTGTGTGTGTGTGTGTGTGTGTGTGTGTAACAATGATAGAGAGAATTGCATAGATGAACACAGGAGAAGTTGGAGAGAGAAGATGGAGAGATGAAAATTATGGAAATATAGTGTACTCATCTATGTAATTCTTTAAAATAAACTAAATTAAAATGATAACAAGAGCTTTAGGGGAGAGAGAGAGGGCTCAGTTGGCAAAGTTCCTGCCACACAAGCACAAGAATCTTAGTTTGTTTGAACCCAAAACCCATGTAAAAATTGGATGTGGCAGATCATGCTTATAATCTCAACACTGGGGAAGAAGGCAAGAGCAGATCTCTGGGCCTCTCTGGCCATCCAGCTTAGTCTACTCTCCATGCCTCAAGCCCATGAAAGACCTTGTCTCAAAAATTAAGGTAGACAACTCTTAAGGAACTACACCTGAAACTGGTCACTGGACTCCAATATGCACATGCAGACATGCAGACATGCACTCCTGCACACACACACACACACACACACACACACACACACACTCATACCGTCCAACACACACACACACACACACACATGCACATGCACACATATACACATGAGCAAGGGCTTTGCACCCTATGCAAACATGGCGGCAGGAGAGGGAAAGTGAACCCTGAGACAAGTTGACTTATGTTAAAATCCTGGCTCTTCCATTCTACAGCAATATATCCTTGCAAAAAAAGAAAAAAGAAAAAGAAAACACAACAACAACAACAAAAACCCTCTACTCTGTGATTCAGTATCCTCACATATAAATGGTCATAAAACCACATAACTTACAGTGTTAGTGTAGTAATTAATTTGTTATGCAAGTTAAGTTCTTAACATAATGCTTTGTACAAATTATGACTTATGACTTATATTTTTATGAAGTACTGCTTTCCCTTCCCAAGGGAATGCAAATCTTGGACAATGCTCTAATTTTTTATTATTCTCTTAAACTATAGTGCTTACCACTGCATGAAGTATCTCAATTGTGGTCTGAGCAAAAAAAAAAAAAAAAATAGTGGAACAGAACTAACATCTTCTTTATTCTAGAAAGAATCATGCAGTTACAACTTTCTCTTTCTTTCTTTTTGTAGATCATATCAAATGATTGGTGTAATCTTAATATTCATTAAAATGCAGGAATCTTATTTACATATACTGTTGCAAAGTTAGGACCATATGTTCTGTGCTACTTTTCTGAAAGAAGGACTACAGTACTGAATTCCATCTTGATGAATATAATATATGAAGGTATTTTTGTATGGCTTGTCATGGCAACCTGCCTGCTCTCTTCTGATTCCATGTCATGTGTAGATATGATTGGTACCCTTAGTATTTTCAGAGTTTGATCACATGAAATGTTTAAAATACCAGGATGTCTCAACCAAGTTGAAGTTATTCGGGGTTGTCACAGCAGAGGCTGATCTCTTCCCCTGTTATTCGATCATTCATCTCACACCTTTCCCAAGCTCAGAATCAACAGTGTGACAAATTCCTTAATACATGCCAAATTTTATTTATACGTGCATAACAGAGTATCTTGCTATGTCAATTTTTACAGAAATAACGATAAGCTTACTGTGACACCGTATGGTTACTATATAAATTATTCTGAGGCTAGGAAAGTTTATTTTTGTTATAAATAAGGAACAGGTTTTGCTCATGTCAACAATAAGAAAATAATTGGTGGTAAATTTTTAAAGCCCAGTTTTAACAAGGCTTCCAAGTAGTGACCAGACACAGCTATTCAAACTGCCAAGACCTGATTACTTAGTATGTTCTGCCACAGATACACAAGAAAAGGAGGTGGCAGGCACAATTGTAACACAGTAATGTATCATTTTTAGCTTCAGTTTTTAAAAATCAAGGCCTTCCTTAATTTACTGAACTTTGGAATTTTATTTGGCTTTCCTCTTATAAAGGTAATCTTTTATGATAATTGTTTAAATTATAATATCTTTATATCATTTCCCCTTCACTGTACTCCCTTCACTTCCCTCACGTATCCTCTATTCTGTCAAATTTATAGCCATTTTCCCCAATGGTATATACATTGAATATGTATATACATGTATATATTCCTAAATATGTAAACACAGCCTGCTCAATCTGCACAGTGTTACTTGAATGTATATTGATTATTTTAGGGCTGGCCATTTGGTATTAGATAACCAGCCTTGGGTGCTCTTACCTGGGGAAGACTATTTCTTACCACTCCTTAGTTTCCTGTAGTTCCTTGTCTAAGACTGGGGCCTCCTGAGCTCTCTCTCTTCCATGTTAGAGAGTTTATTGGTATTGTGCTCATTCCATCTTTTAGACTTTTAGACAGGCCTGATGATGAAACTTCACAGTCGCACCTTCTCTGTGTGTAGGAGACGCAACCTCACAACAAACTTCCTGTTCCTCTGGCTCCTACAATCTTTCTGCCTCCTTGTCCACAGGTCCACAGTGATCCTTCAGCGATAGGTGCGTTTTGATGTATCAGTTGGGACTGGACCACATGATCTTGTCTTAGTTAGGGTTTTACTGCTGTAAGAAGACACCATGACCAAGGCAACACTTAAAAGAATTTAATTGGGGCTGGCTTACAGGTTCAGAGATTCAGTCCATTATCATCAAGGCAGGAGCAGGACAGCATCCATTCTGGCACAGTGCAGGCAGAACTGAGAATTCTACATCTTCATCTAAAGGCTGCTAGCAGAATACTGGCTTCCAGGCAGTTAGGATGAGGGTCTTAAAGACCCCACACACAGTGACACATCTACTTTACCAGGGCTATACCTTCTAATAGTGCCACTCCCTGGGCCAAGCATATACAAACTATCACAGATACCTTATTCTCTGCATTTTAACCAATTGTGGTTTTCTGCAATATTCTCTGTCTATTTCAAAATTTCTTTGAAGAGGAATGAGGACCACACTTATCTGTGGTTATAAAGGTGAATATTGACAATATTATTAGGAATGATTATGGTTTAGTAACGTGGCAGTTGCAGATTCTCCTCTGTCTTAGTTAGGGTTTTACTGGTGTGAAGAGTCACCATGACCAAGGGAACTCTTATAAAGGAAAACATTTATCTGGGGTTGGCCTACAGTTTTAGAGGCTTAGTCCATCATCGTCATGTTGAGAAGCATGGCAGCATACAAGTAGACATGGTGCTGGAGAAGAAGCCGACAGCTCTACATCTGGATCTGCAAGAGACTGATTCTCATACACTGGGCATAATTTGAGCATATATGAGACCTCAAAGCTCACCTCCATAGTGACACTTCCTGCAACAGGGCCACACCTACTCCAACAAGGACACACCTATTCTAGCAAGCCCACACCTTCTAACAGTGCCATTCCATATTGCCAAGCAATCAAACACATGAGGGTATGGGGACCATACCCATTCAAACCACCACATCCTCCAAGATCCATGACTTCTCTAACCCTGGGTAGTTGGCTGGGTTTCTGGTAACAGGCTTGATTTCCCTCTTGTTAAGCAGGTCTGCCTTCCAAGGGAGGGAATCTATATAACTACAGTAACCGGCATGGCACAATAAGCCTAAGGGCACAATTGTGGCATGCATACCTTTATGATAAAATAAAGTGCTCTAATTTTATCATTTTTTTGGTCCTTTAGACACAATGATATGACAATCTCTCAGTTGTCATTGTCACCTATTGCCATATTCAAGATGGGTGAGGCACCTCAGGGATGAGATTTTTGAGTTTTATTAGTGCCATGAGGCATAATTCATCTGGGTACAGAAATGTTAAGCATTTTGTTTCAGTGAGAAAAAAAAATGTGCTGCTGCTAGACTTTTAAGCATTTATGACTTCTAATTAAGTCTTTAATTTATTCTTAGCAGTATTCAATTAAGTTATTGGCTTCTGTGGTGGCTTGAATGAGAAATGTCACCCGTAGGCTCATGTATTTAAACAGGTGGTCTCCAGTTGATGGTATGGCTTGGGAAGGTTAAGAAACTTCTAGGATGTGGAATCTTGCTGGAAGTTGTCACTGGAGCAGGCTTTAATAGTTTGTAACCTCACCCCACTTCAGTTTGCTCCTTATTTATGCAACTGGGATGTGATCTCTTGGCTTCCTGCTCTGGCCACCTGTTGCCATGCCTCTACTCTACAACATGATTTTCATAAATACCTGGACAGATCTTTATAATGACCTTGACTGATGCAGTATGCACACATGTCATGTAACCTCCATGCTATGTCACAGAAATGGCACACACTCCCTGTCTTAGTCAGGGTTTCTATTCCTGCACAAACATCATGACCAAGAAGCAGTTGGAGAAGAAAGGGTTTATTCAGCTTACACTTCCACACTGCTGTTCATCACCAAGGAAGTCAGGACTGGAACTAAAGCAGGTCAGAAAGCAGGAGCTGATGCAGAGGCCATAGAGGGATGTTCTTTACTGGCTTGCTTCCCCTGGCTTGCTCAGCCTGCTCTCTTATAGAACCCAAGACTGCCAGCCCAGAGATTGTCCCACCCACAAGGGGCCTTTCCCCCTTGATCACTAATTGAGAAAATACCCCACAGCTAGATCTCATGGAGGTACTTCCCCAACTGAAGCTCCCTTCTCTGTGATAACCTCAGCTGTGTCAAGTTGACACAAAACTAGCCCACTTTGAGCTCTTCATGGACTCAATCTTAGAATTCAGCTTCTGTGCTCTGAGAAAGTCCAAACTACCCCATGGGAAGGGGCATATGAAGAGATCACCTCATACAGGCATAAAAGTCTAACGCCCAGTTCAAGATTTAGCCATAGCCTTCAACAACTACCAGGCACGTGAATGAAGAAACTCAGATGATTTTATTCCCAAAGCAGCTTCAGCCTTCGAGTCTTAGTAGCTGAGGCTTTAGACATCATGGAGAGAACAGTTGTCTCTGCTTGAATTGATGACTCCAAACCTACCAGCATGATAAAGTAGCTCTTTTATACCACCACCTATTCTGTCACACAGCAACCAAGAATAAAACAATCTCCATTTTAAAATAAGCAAATATCAAATAGAGGGGGCTATGACGTGACTCAGTTGGTAATGTGCTTGCTAGGCAAGATTGGAGACCTGAGTTCAGACTCTTAGCACCGACATTAAAAAAAAAAAAAAAAAGCTGTTTGGGGATGTATGTACTTAAAATCCCAATGCCAGGGAGACAAAAGGATTTGAGACTTGCTACCTAGTTAATCTAGTTGAGCCGGTGAGCTTCGGGGGTATGGAGTCGAGGGGACTTAGAGATGACACTTGGAGATGCTTAGAGGGGGCTTGGTACTGGCTGTGTGAGTATGGGGATCTGAGTTTGAAAGCCAAGCACCTAGGGAAAGTTGTAGATGTTAGAGAACCAGTAATGCTAGACCTGGGAGTCAGGGACAGGAAGATTCCTTGAGTTTGCTGACCAGTCAGTCCAACTAAGTCACTGAGCTCTGGGTTCAGTGAAACATTCTACCTAGAAATATTAGGTACAGAATGATTGGGAAAAATACTCGAGTGATCTCTGGCCTCCACATACATGCATACACATGTGTGTACATACCTACAGTGTGCATGTATACACACACACACACACACACACACACACACACACCAGACCAGCAACTATACCTTGTACCAAGATGAATCCTAAGGAAGACCTGTGTGTGTTGTGTTGAGTGTGTTGAATTCTATGTTAGTACAACCCAAGCATAGATTTAGGAAGTTTGTTTCCGGTTTACTCCAGAAATTGCTGGTATTGTTTTAAAAGTCCCAAATTCAAATGTTTTATAATTGAACCATGTTTCTGAAACATACCAGGGTTGGTTGAATGTTTTAAAAATACCATTTTCAATCAGAAATGGATGAAGAATGAGAGAAGAAATTTGACCAAGTACCATGATCCTTACTGTTCCTCGGACCCCAACATCTTGGGCATGCTCTTGATTCCTCATTTCTTGGGGGGGTTGGGGGGGACACCTGTCCAGCACTTCTGCTTCCTGAATGAAAAGAACTCCTAGTTCATCCTACAGCATGCACTCCTCCCTTGTATAGAAATCAAGGCCCTCCATAATGAAAATGGTCTCACCCACCAACCACACATGAATGCCAACAAGAGTACAATCAAACCATGAGGGAGAATGCAGTCAGCCCAGGCAATGGATCCATCACCTACTAAAACTTCCATAATCCTTGAAGCCTACAGAACTTCTCATTTATCATCCTCTTTGCATCTCTTCCTGTTGTTGAGATTTTTAAAAAAGAAAAGAAAAGAAAACTAGACCTTAAGATATGTCTCTCTATGCAGGTTCATTGTGAAAGCAGACTGTACTCCCTAACAGGAAATAGTCTACGTGAAAGACAAAAAAAGTGTCTTCCACATCCAGAGTCCCTCCATTATGGGATGAATTTGAATGTCTCTTTGCAAATAATTCACAGTTGAATTTTATGCTAAAAAATTTCCCTGAAATTTAGTTACTAAAAGTCACTTTGCTAGAATAAGGAGTCCTAATTTTGGTCCCCAACATCGTAGCCTCGGTAGCCAGGGGCTGGGCAGATGCTTGTGAGATGACTTGTGCTTCAGATGGTTTTGAATATTTAAAGTCAGGTTTGCAGTTTTTAATAAAGCTTATTTTTATTCAACTTCAAGCAAGACCTTTTTAATAAAGCATATTAAGGAAATGGGATGCCAATGTAGATAACTACCCAGTAACAAAGGAATGCTGGGTGCTAGAGAGCACACTTTGAGCGCAGGGAAGGTACAGGTAAAATGTGTTCTGCATGGCCTGCTTCTTGACTGACACCTTGGGAGTGCTGCCGTTTTCATCGTATTTTTATCTCTACTGAGCAGTTCTGCAGACTACATTCCTACAATAACTAACTTTAAAGACCAGAGTAAGTTTCTATTTTCTGCCAAAATACATCTTTGTCCTTTTTCATTCTATAAGCATTTTTGCCCTCCGGTCCATACATGGTTCATATAAAGAACACCACAGTTTGATGTTGACGCCTGCCCAGTAGAGATGCTATGCTGATTCCCTTCATCCCTTTGGATTCCAAGTATGCACTTTGGGATGATCAAGTAGTTACCATGGTGATGTAAAGTAGGGTTCACATCTTACTAAGGTCATGTCATTCTTTCCCACAGTTCAGACCTCACATTCTAAGACTAATCCAGTATCTAAAAATATACCCGAGACAGCTCATGTTGCCATTTATGGCAAAACATGGCTGAGTCCCTTAATTAATTTCCCTATGGCATAAAAAAGAGTCCTTGGTTGGCAAACCAGGAGATCTTAGCTTTAGGGGAACAAAAATGAGAAATAGAAATACTTCCTGTTTAGTAGACTGATTTCTGAATCTGAAAAAATAACAGGAGTGGAGAACGAGGTCCAACAGAAAGATGTCCTATAAAACTCAAGGCAGAAGCTGGTGACATGAACGGACCTGTCCCTGCACTGCATACGCACATGCGTTCACAAGCAGGCACAGAAGCAGTCCTCCCCCTGGAACTTCCCTGAAACAGGTTAGCTCCTGCTTAACTGTGGCTTTGCAACTGCATGAGGCGTAGGACTGCCAGTGACCTTAAACAGAGTGTGTCTGGCTTATCTGTTGCTTGTGCTCACGGCTCTCTCTACACCTGGTCACCTTCGTTCAGTGGGAGAGTCCTGTTCAGTGTTTCTCCCTCAGGCCCACTTTGAAGTTTACAACAAGAGTCTTTGATTTGATCTTCAGACTTTAGGCAAATTCAGACAAATTCTGAATACCAAAAATGGCAAGTAGAGAGACAGAATGTTAAAAAAAAAAAAAAAAAAAAAAAAAAAAAACTTAACTTCCTTTGCTTGGAGTGGGCCTGCTACTGCGTATATGGTCTGGTCATATCAACTAGCTTGGCAGAGAGAAACTTTACAGTAGGGCCTTTCTACTTTACCACTGTATATCTCACTCAACCTTGACTACAACATGTACTGCATTTATTAGCTAAACCCCTTAGACATCCCACCACCAGGTATTCTCATGCTCACATTCTGGGAGTGAACAAAACTTACTTGATTCTCAGCTTCACTGCACATGGGGAGGATATCTATTTAGTTCTATGGCCTTCCATTCAAGCTTTGGCCGTTCATTTCCAGGCAATGACATTTACCCAGATTCTCACTACCAAAGATCTCTCTCCTCCTCTTCGGATATATAACTTTATTACAATCTCCCTGACTCCTTAAAATGTTTAAAGTTTTTTTTTTTTTTCAAGAGGTTCTGTAGACACGGGCTAAGACTGACTCAAAAGAAACCATGGATAATAGGTTAACATATTGTATACACACACACACAGGGGCATAGGGAACAGGATTTGCCTATGGACACATTTGACAAGTCAGAGCTTTTCTCCTGTGCATAAGCCTGACTTGATGCTCTAGGAATAAATAAGACAAATTCCTTTGGCCAATTCTAGAAGAAGCGATTGGGGGAGGGGGGCTATTATGAAGTAACTAAAAAAGATGATTTAACAGCCTTGAAATAAAGATAGCAAGCTCATTTAAGTGCATAGCAATGCACATATAATCTATCTTCCTTAAAATAGTGTGTACCCTGCGATGTTTCACAGAACGGAGAGTGGAGTTGGGCTCTATCCAGCTTACCAAATGAGAACAATCCTAAGAAACATGGATGAGAAGGAAATGTGTTCTCAAAATCACCGTCTCCAGGAGAGAAGCTTTTGGATGCAAAAAACAGAAGCAGAAAAGCTAGATGTCAGGAAACTGGGGACCTCTGTGTGGGAGACCAGGACATAGCCCAAGGTTGTATTGTAAATATCTCTGGAGGAACACCAGCATTTAACATTGCCGAGCTTGTCCCCAAAGTTATGTCTGTAGTCATGAACAAAGCCGGGAGGTATAGCTGTCTTCATTTAGTAAAACCCCTCCAACGAAGGCACAGGTCAGACAGAGAGCAGGGATGCCATAGAAAGCCAGGGCAGCACGCCCAGGAACCTGGTCCTGAAAGCGGCCCTGTGTAAGCACAGCTGCTCTCTCTCCCAAGGCAGTGTCCACAAAGACTGAGCAGATATGCCTGAGAATTTCTACTACCCTCCATTTATCCAGGAATGATAGTCAACTTCTTTATCTTTGCCTGGACTTGACTCAAGGCAGTTGATAAGAGGGTTAAAACTGGAGGAGATAAATTATTTAGCGCACCATTTTACAGCACCAATTTATAAGTGCTTTATTCTCTACACAAAACAATACTAAAGAATAATCTAATGTTACTAGTTCTAGGGTTTTTTTGCACTATAGTGATGGAATTTCTTTCCTCGAATTATTTCCAAAGGCTGAATCATGAAAACCCACTCCATCATATCAGAAATGTTAGACTGAGAAAGGTTCATCCTTCGGCAACTTCTGTGGGTTTAACCAGCTTTCTTCTGTCTTCCAGGTCAGAGTGTACTACATATAAGTGGAAACAATCACAGTCTAATCGCAACTGTTGTTTCCTCGTGTAGACCTCTGAGAGGTAAGAGGCAGACAGACGTTTTGTTCTCTGTTGTTTAGAAACAGTGAGTAATAGCAAGTAGCATGTTATGAAGCAAGATATTGAGTGTGAAGATGAACCGGGCGGGCATGGTGGCACTTGCCTTTAATCCCTGAACTGGGGAGACAGAGTCAAGCAGAACTCTGTGAGTTCAAGGCCAGCCAGGGCTACACAGTGAGACTCTGCTTTTAAAAAAGGAAAAGGGTGTGACTATACCATGGCTTCTTGTCTCTTCCTGTATTGTTAGTGATCTAAATTACCATGCAAGAGTGCAGAAGCCTAAACCCTAGTGTACCAGGCTGATCTACAAGAGTTTATTAATTCCATACAGTTTCAGGCAGAAGGATCTCTATGAACCAGTCAGAGATTTAGATTTTTTGGGTGAGATTGCCAGCTCCTAGCTTTCAATCTATGGATGTAGTAATGAATGAGTGAACTAATTCACTAGAGTGCTCTGGGTTTTCTCCAGCTATAACACAGAGATTGGCAGCATTACCGAGTCCATCAGGGGCTTCCTTCCCTCCACCACCCAGCCGCCTCAGGAGGAGCATGGGAGCTTTGATCAAACAATCTGCATCAACTTCACATGTGAGAGAAACCGAGTTCATAATGAACCTATTTCTGGTTTGACTTCAGCAAATCCACCGGAAAAAAGTTTAGAATTATGGTTATTATACAAGATGAGATTTTTGAATGTTTGTATATGACAAACTCACTTAAACTTCAAATCAAAGTATTTCCAGCTGATTCTTATGAATCTGAGTCAGAGCGTGACCTCTAGATGACTTTGGATAGGTTACTTAATCTTACCCCTTTAATTTCTAGATAGGTAAAGTGTAGTTAAAATACATACTTTATAAAGTTATTTGGGTGATAAAATGGATTCATGTATATCTAAATATTATATACATATGTATACATAATATATTATGTATGTGTATATGTACATAATAATTTAATAAATATTACTTTAATTTTGTCATGAAATTTCAGTCATAGCAGTCTGGAAAAAAAGCACGTGAGGACATTAGGGTGGTAAAAGAACAAGGGTGGTGCCTTGTCATTGGTTTTATTACCTTGAAGTGGAGATCTGGTGATGATGCTGACGGCTGTCATTGCAATGGTGGTCCAATGTGGATCTATGCAGAAGTCAGTCATAGAATGAGGCCTGGCAGTGTAATCTCACTAAAACCTGATTCTTAGTGAGGGGCCAGTTGCATCTTGTTTCCGTTTCCTGCTTCCGTTTCCTGCTTCCGTTTCCGTGCCGGGTGTTCTCCGAAGGCCCAGAAGAAGCATCCCTTAACACAGTCAGCAAAGCTTGTTCATCCTGCAAAACAAGATGGGCCGTGCTGGTTTCACAGCTGTTGAGATGCAAAGTTATGTTTTAAGTTTTAATTACCGTGCCTAAGAGATCCATAAAACAAAAATGCCTGAAACCTGTCAGCCCCCTTGCCCAAGAACAGATACTTCCTGAAATGGGGGAGTCTACTGTTTGCAGAAAATAACAAGGTGCGTGTTTCTACTCCCCTAAACAAGTTTGTTTGACCCAACTGCACCAAATGTGCTTGATCACATAAAGGCAGAAGGTGTGTGAGCAGGAAACACATCAGAATGTATTCTTGCTCCTGATTGGACGTACTCAGGCAGGAAGTATTTGCCCTGATTGGACCTGGTAGGAAGTACATGCATAGCCTTATGGGTTTGTCTTATAAGCCTCTGCAATATGCAGCCGTTTTCTAGGCATCTCGAGATGGTCTTGTTCAGTGTCCACCATCCTGGCGAGTATGTCATTAACGCTAGTTTCATTTTTGACTCAGCAGTTGTGGTAGTGGTCGTCTTCTCAACTAGCAACTTTAACACTGTGAACAGCATCAGTCCATGGCAGAAAATGCAGCCCAGGTCATCCTTCCCTGAAGCCCCAGACTGGGATATATAAAATGAGTATTCCAGGAAAAGCAGTCCAGCCTTTGCCTAACAAACACCGAGCCATTATCTCCTGTGGCGATCCACATTGACTAAAGCAACCTGCTGGCCTCTGTTGACCCCACAAAGCAGATTTCCACTGAGAGAGTAACAAAGGTTCTTGGGACTTAGAAACAAGGCAGTCACACTCTCCCAGAACAAAGTATTAGTGTTGGGACAAATCAATACCATCTACTAGTATAAAAAAAAAAAAAAACCTTATAAGAAAAATGTAAAGGCCACGTGTGCTGGAAACATGCTGTACGTGGGAGGGAGGGAGGGAGGGAGGGAGGGAGGGAGGTAAAGATTGTTTATGGAAAGGAGCCTCAAACCCCAAAGAAGACACCTTCTGGAAACTCCTGTGAGTGTCTGGGGCAGACTAGGGAGCTGGAAACGAGGATGGAGACTCAGATTGAACCAGAAGGACTGAGTAAAGGTTTGTCCGACAAAAAATCAGAACGAGTGGAGCAGCTGAGGGCTCCATCTTAGATTTGAGGCTAGCCCTGGGACATGCTGAAGCTGTCTGTCATGACCATAGGGGGAATTCCAGGAATGCAAAAGACCCAGCTGTTCTCTAATACCTGTGAAAGCTCCCATCCAAGAAAGTTCACTGTGACCTTCGCCCTTTAAAAGCCCTCCTCCCCTTTAAGCTGGGCCTCAGTCCCAGATCAGAACTTGGGAACCAAAGACAGCTGCAGCCTAAATAAAAGACTAGTTAATTGCAAATGGCTAGAGTCCAGCGGCTTCTAGGTGTTTTCAAATCCCATGACACAAGTACATTCCTCTCTCCTTTAAGAAACAAATTGTGGATCTCAATTTCTGTTCTTCTGTCCCTCTCGGCTTTTCAATATCATCAGCAAACAGTGCAAGCGTGGGAATCACACTTTCTAATGCAGGTGATTTGAATGCCCACAAGGTGAGCAGTACAAACACCCGCCCTGGCTGCTGTGTGTTCCAGATGTCCCTTGTTTAGAGAAGACTGGAAATTGTTATGAAGGGGAATTTTAAAAGCTTGCCTCTTGTTCTTTAAAGATCATACAGTCATTTGATAATTCGATGAAGACAATGTAGGAAGTTGACTGTGGTCTCATTTTACAAAGGAGGAAAAGACAGTCCCTGGATAATAAGCAATCACGGGGTTTTGCTGACAGAGTCTAGACTGAATTCCTGCTTTCCTCATTTGTATTAATTGCACGTTTTTGTCTTGGGGCATAGCAGAGAGTAAACAATTTAGGTTTGTCACCTCCGTCTGCATAGGCATATGAAATTCATATTTCTAAATCTAAATGTAAGCATCCCGGTTTTTGTTGGTGAACGCAGCTGTAACATCACAGCTTGCAGAAGACAGGTGGGCGTGAATGATGCACACATGTGAAAGGCGCACTTACACAAATGTCAGTGTCTGTGTTAGCATGGCAATGCCTGGATCCATTCCCTGGGCTTGGCTTATTCAGCAGGCATTGACTGAACTCCTATTACATTCTAGATGCCACTGTGCTGAAAACTTGAAAAGAGTTCATAAAAAACACATAAGAAAAAATAATGCTCCAAGCTTTACCCCCATAAGATGACTCCCTTCCTGTGAGAGAGACAGATCCTAAAAGGAGATGTGAGAGAGAGAGAGAGAGAGAGAGAGAGAGAGAGAGAGAGAGAGAAGCGGCAGGGCAGAAGAGAGACAGCAACTCAGTTCAAAGCAGGAGGGAGGAAAGAGGAGTTCCCGACTCATATGAGAACTGTTCTGTGCACAATTTCCCCCAACCGATAAAGATACTGCAAATGGTAGAAGGACCACAGGACATTGTCATGCATCCAAGACTAGCTGAGACTCAAGACTGCAAACTAGACAGTCACCATTTACATAGACTGAGGAAGACTGGCTGGAATCAATGGCCTTGCTCTGGCCCAAAGAATAATAATTTCATCATCATCATCATCATCATCATCATCATCATCATCATCTTATATATGATGTCTCCTTACCAGGCTTGTAAAGCACCAAGTAAGCAAATCCTAAATGTCAGATCACCCCAAGGGTCTATTAATGATCCTAAAAAACAACCATGGGGCCAGGGTATGGCTCAGCAGTAGAGGGTTTGCCTAAGAGATCAGACCTAAGGGAATCTTTATCCTCCTCAGCTGGGATGCTCTGCATCTGAAAGGGCAGTTTGGTAAATCACTATCCTTCCCTCCCTTGTTAGCATCCTTCCCTCCCTTGCGGTCTCATCACTGTAATGACAAAAGAAATGGATTTGAAAGGCAGTGGGCAAACGCCTGTCTTAGATGAGTGTCTAATCAGATTTCTATAATTACAGTTGGCAGGAAACAGTGATGAAGAAAAGCAAATTACATGGTTCTGGAGGAAGACGGCCCCGGCTCCCTGCAGAGGACACCAGAACCATCAAGCCACAGACAACATTGCCCAAGACACCTGGAATCACCTCTGTCTCTGGGCTTCATCGATCCTAACTCTCAGTTTCAACCTGATGCAAGAGTCAGGATGGAATCACATAGACAGGAAGAGAGATTTCACCACAGTCCTGGAATCAAGGTGAGATGAATGACCAGCTGAGGAGGTTGCAATCAGGAATAAAAAACTAATACTTGAAGCTCTTGGTTCCAAAATAAAAAAAAAATGTCTCAGAAAGAACTGCAAGAAGAATCCTGAACTGTAGAAATAAAACTCCACTATTATACAAGATGCTACTGGGATCAATTCTCAGAAAAGGCTAATAGGACATTCTTCATGCTTCAGTGTCAGTTTGATAAGTAGCTCCCTGGTAAGTAACCGTATCTCTGGTGTCATACTAAGAGTAGGTGCTGTGGGGTGGAGCCTGGGATATCCTCAGGATGACAAAGTATGTAAGAAGTAAACTCATCGAAAAACAGAGCCGACTGTCAGTCAGGTCCTCAGAGCTAAGTACACGAGGCACACGGGGCTTACTGACTTAGATAAGCTACAAGTGCGGCAAGAAAGAAGGACCCAGAAAAAGTGTATGGTTAAGCAGGCCACCAGTGTAGGGAATGGGGACATAATCTTACTGGTCACCCTCTGAGAAACACTAGGAATATGCATGAAGACTGTTCTAATCCAAGGTGACTGGGCAGTACCATCTCACTGCATACCAATGGTACAAGTGACACTGGCTGCCCATTATCAGCGAGAGATGTGGTGATTTTTTTTCTAATTAGAACTTTAGCTCAAGCCACTAAATTCGGCTGTTTTCAAATGAAACAGTAAAGATGATAAAAGAGGGCAAACTGCTACTCATTGGACAGGAGGGTATCTCAAATGTCCCTTGATTTTCTGGGAGGGTTAAAATTGGGCAATTATCCACTGGTCATGCACAGTTCTAAAAGATGCTTTCCGGGAGAAAGGGATGGAGGAGGCTCCAGGATGGAGGAGGCTCCTTCAGATTTCTTTCTGATTTCATTGTGGCTGAGGAAGCTGTTTCAAACCTTACAGATATTTCATGATTTATAATCAAGTGCATACATTTGCACAGGTTTTGTGAAAAAGAGACCCACTGAGAGAGTATATGGAAGAGATGTTTCTTTTTTCCTTTGTCCACCAGCTGAAGCACCTTTTTCCATTTCCGGCAAAGAAAATAAATGTTCTGGGTGAAGCCCTGTTTGGAATTAATGCAGAAAGGAAAACTATATACCCAAGAAGAAGAGTGTGGCTAAGTAGACAGTGGTGAAATAGGGAGAATCTGCACCAATGAGACATACACACTGGCATTACCAACACCTAGCCCATGTGATATGGGGGAAAAGTAAGTTTGAATGTAGAAACATAGATTTTCATGGCTATTATCCATGTGTTAATAAGTCCCACTTCATTTTTTTTAAAGTTCTTTAATGGATTCATATGTTTTACAATAGTCTTAATATATATATATATATATATATATATATATATATATATATAGTATAACTTTGTATGTAAAAGCTTGTTTGTGGCTATAAGAAAAACATAAATGACCAAAAAGCCAAGTAGAGAAAGATTTACTCCTTCCTTGGCTAATTGGTAGAACTGTCATGGAACAACTGGACAGTATTAGTGGGGAAAGTCCTCTGTTGTCCTTGTTCTTATCTTTTCAATTACCATTTCTCTTACAATTGAAGAAATATGCACATATACACACACATATGCACACACATGAGCACATGCACATGTACACACACACATACATGTAAAAGCACACCTGCAGATACTCCACCTTAGCACTCTTCATAATACTGTCTTGAGTTGTGACCTTTTCTAAACAGCTTACTCAGCCACAATGAAATCAGAAAGAAATCTGAGGAAGCCTCCTCCACCCTTTTCTCCTTTAAATTGGCCAGCAGCTAACTCTTCAATATTTATGACCGCTCTCTGAAAATGCATGATTGTTCTGCTGGAAAATAAGATTGCCTTGAGCAGAGTTGCAGGAAATGTGATTTGAAAATCCAAGTCAATGATGTCCACAACTCAAATAGGCAATGTTGTAAATGAAACCTGAGTTAGTAAGACCAGCAAAGGAATGATAGAGCAAGACGAAGGAGCCAAGGAGGTGAGCCAGGGGCTGTAGCGAGAGTTATGGCTGCAACTTGTGCACGACCAAGAAACAAATTCAAAGCTATATAAGAGCAAAGACTTCATTTCTGGATTGTTTCTTAAGATCTGAAATATTCAGTATTCCTGAATAATTTCTAGAGAAATACAACGTGTTGACAGTGGCTAGAAAGTCAGCTTAAATATCTATGGACCCGGTTTTCAGCTTTGCAAATGAAGAGAGCATGTGGCTGGTGTTTCTGCAACACTAAACCTCTGTCCTAAAAACTGGTTCTGATGCGATCTAGCTGACATGATCTCAGAGTACCTAGCACAGACCCACTTAAACAGTGCAGTTAACCCTTCATGTTCTCCAACTCCTTCTCTTTATCCCTAGGCATATGATGAATGGTGGAGAGAGAAGAGTCGGTGCCGATCAATGGGCTGTTTCATTCAGGAAAGGTGCAAATATAAAATTATCCTTCAGAATGAAGCTTTATCTGGAAACAGGGGATCTTGACCATGAGAGGCCTTAGTTCTTAGTGAGCTTCAAGGTGGAAGAGCATTAGGAAGGAGCATCATGGGTACAGTAACCTGGGCTGGCATTTGTGTTCTCTTAGTGTCTGTATAACATCTGTCCAGGATCTTCTGGCTTTCATAGTCTCTGGTGAGAAGTCTGGTATAATTCTAATAGGCCTACCTTTATATGTTACTTGACCTTTTTCCCTTACTGCTTTTAATATTCTATCTTTATTTAGTGCATTTGTTGTTCTGATTATTATGTGTCTGGATGGATTTCTTTTCTGGTCCAGTCTATTTGGAGTTCTGTAGGCTTCTTGTATGTTCATGGGCATCTCTTTCTTTAGGTTTGGGAAGTTTTCTTCTATAATTTTGTTGAAGATATTTGCTGGCCCTTTAAGTTGAGAATCTTCATTCTCATCTACTCCTATTATCCATAGGTTTGGTCTTCTCATTGTGTCCTGGATTTCCTGGATGTTTTGAGTTAGGATCTTTTTGCATTTTGCATTTTCTTTGATGGTTGTGCCCATGTTCTCTATGGAATCTTCTGCACCTGAGATTCTCTCTTCCATCTCTTATATTCTGTTGCTGATGCTTGCATCTATGGTTCCTGATTTCTTTCCTAGGGTTTCTATCTCCAGAGTTGTCTCACTTTCAGTTTTCTTTATTGCTCCTACTTTCCTTTTTAGGTCCTGGATGGTTTTGTTCATTTCCATCACCTGTTTGGTTGTGTTTTTTTTCTGTAAATTTTTTTGTTTGTTTGTTTGTTTGTTTGTTTTTCGAGACAGGGTTTCTCTGAGTAACCCTGGCTGTCCTGGAACTCACTCTGTAGACCAGGCTGGCCTCGAACTCAGAAATCCGCCTGCCTCTGCCTCCCAAGTGCTGGGATTAAAGGCGTACGCCACCACGCCCAGCCCTGTAATTTTTTTAAGGACTTCTACCTCTTTAGCAGTCTTCTCCTGTATTTCTTTAAGTGAGTTATTAATCCCTTTTTAAAGTCCTCTACCAGCACCATGAGATATGATTTTAAATCTGAGTCTTGCTTTTTGGGTGTATTGGGGTATCCAGGACTGGCTGAGGTGGGAGTGCTGGGTTCTGATGATGGTGAGTGGTCTTGGTTTCTGTTACTAAGATTCTTACATTTGCCTTTCGCCATCTGGTAATCTCTGGAGTCAGTTGTTATAGTTGTCTCTGGTTGGAGCTTGTTCCTCCTGTGATTCTGTTAGCCTCTGTCAGCAGTCTTGGGAGTTCAGCTCTCTCCTAAGTCTCGGTGATCAGAGTAGTCTCTGTAGGCAAGCTCTCCTCTTACAGGGAAGGTGCACAGAGGTCTGGCGTTCAGACCTGCCTCCTGGCTGAAGATGAAGGCCCAATACAGGGCCTGTCCCAGAAGATGTGTTGCCTCTGCAATCTGCATGCTCACCTGCACAGACTGGTCTCCAAGGGACCTGGGACATAAGATGGCTCTCTCACCTACTCTGGTGGTCAGAGCACTCCCAGGTGGCCACCTCTCCTCTGGTAGGGAAAGGTGCCTGGATGTCTGGAGCCCAAATTGGGGTCTGTGTCACTTCTGCAGTCTGGACTCTCACCTACACAGACCGGTCTCTGTTGGACCCAGGACACGAGATGGCTCCTTCACCTGCTCCAGCAGTCAGAGCCCTCCTGGGCGGACACCTCTCCTCTGGCGACACCTCTCCTCTGGCGGGGAAGGTGCCCAGATGTCTGGAGCCAGAAACAGGGTCTGTCCCAGAAGCTGTGCTGCTTCTGCAGTCCGCTCATGAGCTGACCTGCGCAGACTAGTCTCCAAGGGACCTAGGACACAAGATGGCTCCTTCACCTGCTCCCACAGATGGATTTTTTTTTTTTTTTTTTTTTTTTTTTGGTTTTTCGAGACAGGGTTTCTCTGTATAGCCCTGGCTGTCCTGGAACTCACTCTGTAGACCAGGCTTTTCTCAAACTCAGAAATCCGCCTGCCTCTGCCTCCCAAGTGCTGGGATTAAAGGCGTGCGCCACCACGCCCGGCTCACAGATGGATTCTTAACTCTCCATCTGAGAGAGAGAGAGAGAGAGAGAGAGAGAGAGAGAGAGATGTTTGTGAGAACTGACCAACGTGAAGTGTCTTAAAGTGAGAGTCCGGGGAGCTAACAACCATCCTAGTACTTTACATGACACCTGAAATGTAAACACACTGAACATTCCTGGGAAGGAGTGTGTATTGGTATGTATCTGCTCCTGAGACAAAACACCAAGATAAAAGCAACTTAGAGAAGAAAGAGTTTACTTGGGCTTAGGGTTCCAGAGGAATAAGAGTTCTTGATGCAGAGTGGAGGCAGCAGGCTGCAGACAGCAGACATGGTGGCTGGGGCAGGAAGCGGAGAGCCATAAAGCCCGCCCCCAATGACGTACTTCCTCCAACAAGGCCATACCTCCTAAACTTAAACCAAAGATGGACCAAGTATTCAGACATCAGAATCAGTGGGAGGCGTTCTCATTGAAATTGCCACCTAACTGATAGGTTTGGGCAGTACTGTTGTAACACTCTCTCTGCTCAGAACTGATGTGTGTTAGCACACAAGGGTCCCATGTGTCAGTCTTGAATACACAGTTTTACAGTGTTGTGTACACAGACCCTAAGGCTGGGCTTCAGTCTGCCATTTAACTTGGCAAGCTCTGTTTGACTGTTCTGTTTCAGCTTTCCTAGATACAAAATGACAAACAATAAAAACATATTCTTTTGTAGTTATAGGAACTAAATAATTCAATCTGTGGAAGGAAATGGTGCTATATCCATGACTTTCACTGACAGTTGGAACATTACATCAACATTTCAACCCTGGCCTGAGTGTAGAGGCACACACACCCAGGAGGCAGGTAGATCTCTGTGAGTTCAGGGCCAACCTAGCCTACATGATAAGTTTCAGAACAGCCTGGGCTATACATAAGGAGATCCTGTCTCAAAGAAAGAGAAAAATAAAAAATAAAATAAAATCAACCATGAAGGAAAGAGGAGAATGTTGCCATTGTCAAGTAATCTTGTTCAAATTGCCCCAGAAATGGTGGCAGCGCATTTCTGGCTACCTGCCCCAATGCTCTGGGTTCCTGAATGAAAGACACACACACACACACACACACACACACACACATTCTCTCTCTCTCTCTCTCTCTCTCTCTCTCTCTCTCTCTCTCTCTCTCACATGCGCACACACACACACATAGAGCCTTATATTTTAATATGTCTTAAACAGCTCAATGGTTGGCCCACTCCCAAACCTCCACATAACTAACACCTACCCTCAGATATTTCCTGAGTTATTATTTACTAAAATCTATATTCTATCATTGTTGTCCTAGACCCAGTTGTGGGGTGGGCTCTGGAGCTGCTCTTCCCCATCTCTTACATGTGGGCTGTCTCTCTGTCCTGTCTTCTCAGGCATGGTTGTTACTCCTTTCCCAACATAGCGGTTCCCTTCTCTTCTCTTCTCTTCTCTTCTCTTCTCTTCTCTTCTCTTCTCTTCTCTTCTCTTCTCTTCTCTTCTCTCTCTCTCTCTCTCTCTCTCTCTCTCTCTCTCTCTCTCTCTCTCTGTCTCCCTGTCCCTTGTCTGGGCATCCTAAAAGTCCCACCTCTGTTTCCCTGCCTAGGCATTGGCCACTGACAACTTTACTTACCAATCAGAACCAACTGGGGTCAGGGTCCCTCGATGTCTTACCTAGAGATGTACAGATTCCTGTGTAATTTGGGGGGCCAAATTAACATAAGTTGCATTAGACCAAGTCCACAACAGGAGAGAGTCAGACTGAGTTTTCACAACAGAAAATGGGCACTACAAAGGCCTTCATTGTGATTTCTCCAAGAAGAGAACTAGCGTACAGCTTGCAGATGCAGAGGGTACCTGGAGGTCGGCACTGTGTTCTGTGTAAATGGAAATCATCTGTGAGCATAAGAGCCCATTAATATCTGTCTACTCACTGTGAGTTACCACCCAGAAACACACAGTATGCTCAATCTCACTTAAATATTCACAAAGTGTGCATTTTGTGGGTTGAGATTTTTATTTTATTGTCAACTTATGTTAACAGAGAATGAGTTCCTTCTGGGGTCTATATGAAGTAGGAGAGTCAGAACAGAGAAACAATCGCATACATCCATGAGTGGCTTTCCCCGCTGGATTCAGCCCTTAGGGGTGTCAACAGAACCTTATACTTAGTTTTAGGGAAGGAGAGCATTTGATTTAACCAGTCACAACACTTTCAAGTTATCATGACATTCAAGATGGTTTGCCTTTGCACCTACATCTACAAACATTGGAAACCAGAGAACATGGGCCATGTGCACGATACAGCTGGTGGAAGCCCCATCAATCAACTATGGGATTCTACCTTCAGAACATAAAAAGGTCTAAGGAACAGAGAGCTTTTGCCCAGGCTAGACCTCAGCAAAGCTCATATAACTTCTGCCTTTTGAGTTCTGGCCAACGTTAAGGAGCTACGTGTCCCCTACCTGTGTCTCTTTGGATTTGTTTCCATCATCCTCCTCACCTTCTTTCCCTGTCATGAAAGAGGAAGGCAATATCCCCTATTGCCCAAATCCATTTTGCTTTGCTTTGCTTTGCTTTGCTTTGCTTTGCTTTGCTTTGCTTTGCTTTGCTTTGCTTTGCTTTGCTTTGCTTTGCTTTGCTTTGCTTTGCTTTACTTTGTCAGGATAGGCTGTTCCCAATTATACCCTTCCCCTATGGGGGCTATAAGATGCTGGAAGGCTTGCCCTCTCAGTGTTACCTGAAGTTTTAGGATAAAGGTCTGAGTTCTGGGATTCCCAGCAAGGTCGACTCAGCCACACATCTTCAATATACCAGTGAGAGTTAAGAGTAAAAAGTAGGAAAGGAAATTTGGCCATGTTAAAGGAGAGACCACCAAAGTGGCCTACTGATCCAGTCTATCTGGGGATCTAAGATGAGGCTTAGGTTTGAAAGAGGAACGTGAAGCCAAACAGAACCAGCCACGGGAGACTGCTCATTGCCGAATCATCTTTCGTCTAGTCTTTCTTGCTAAGTGATCGGATGCACTGTGAAATTTCCTCTTGGGGGGGGGGGGCAAATGCAATTCTTTAACAAGCACAAAGGCTCCATCCTTTCCTGTCTCTCAACATGGTGTTTCTAGGAAAATGTCAATTTGGGGGTGCCCATTGTTTCCATGGTCCGCTGGTATAAAGGACAGGAACAAGTGTCTCTTTGGACTGTCTCCAGCCCTGACTGCGCAGATACCGCATCAGTACCCATAATACCAGCACTGCCTTTCCCTGGACCTCTACATGCAGCTCCACATGCCTTCTTCTCCACATTTACATTCTCATCGACTCGCCTCTCTCAGTTCATCTGGCGGCAGAGGTGTGGCTACTTTCTGCGGTTACTATCTCTGTGATACCCTCCCACTCTTCTTCTGCTTTCTCCTCTTCCAATTCCTCATGGCAGACTCTCTCCTTTGAAATAGCTCATGATTTTCTGCCTTTTTCTCCGCTACCTTATATCTCATCGAAAGGACTATATGAATGGAAACAACAACGTGAAATGAAATTCATCCGCTATCATTCTCCTTAACCTTATCTATAGCATCCTTTTCTACACGAATGCACAAAGCAAGCCTGCAAAAGTGTTGATTTCTTAATCATGTTGCTCACTGAGAATGACTTACATATAGACTGGCCATTTTGAAAGGCTTTTTGGCAGTGTCTTGTTTTCTTTTGTTTTGTTTTATGAAAGAAGTGTTTACTGTCCGTAGATGTTTGGGACTGGATTAAATACTGGCAAGAGGAATGGCTGTAAGGATGATATGAGATGATATCCTTGCCCTTGTAGATCTGTGGAGGAACGAGGGCAAACCAGTGTGTACAAATTAATAAGGAAAATACATGAAAACATAGTATGGATGGAGTTAGTGATACAATCATAAATACACTTAGAGATGAGAAACAGAAGAGGAGCCAAGGGTCAAAGTATCTAGGGAGGATTTCACATGAAAACATGAGAAGCTTTTAGAAGACTTGAACATGGGAAAAAGGAAGAGACTGAGACCTTCTAGACTTCCACTCAAGAAAACAGCCTGAGCAAACCAACAAAAAAACGGCGTATTAGACTTCGGTGTGCACACCCACTGATTCCAGCTAATGTGAGCTCACCACTGTGCACGTTCTCCTGAGTCTGCTACCACTGAGAGTCCAGATCACAGTGAATTTATAAATAGCCAAAGCAACTGGAATCCCGTATGCCACTTACAGAGACCCTCTGACTATCAAGTCAAGGGTCACTGAACTGTGGTAAGTTAGAAGCACAATAGACATGCTCTTACTAACAGCTGGGGATTTGATATTTGAGATCAATATCTGGGAAATTCTTTTGATTGGCTTAGAGGTTTACCCAGGAAGCCACCATCTCTCTGAAATGACCCACATGTCAATTCCAATCCAAACACAATTGCTTGGTAGAGAAACCTTCTAGAATTAACCATAGAGTCAAAGCTGTGTGGAGCATGCCAGACACTCATAAGGATGAAAACAGACACTAAACAATTTTCTGCCTCTGGAAGCCCGTTACAGCTCAATACCGCTCATGGATTGTAGACACCTTTAGGAAAATTACCTAAGGAGCCAAAGTAGATTATGGGACAACTTCCACTAAAAACTTTTGTAAATCAGTAAACTCAAGTGGGGACAGAGCTCCCTCCAATTACAAATGAGACAATAATCAATCATAGAATTAAGTCCTGGCCTTCCCATAAAAGCAACTACCTCTTCCCTACCTCCAGTTTACAATAATGTAATCCACATGGAACAAGCCAGCGTGTGTCTGAGAACCAAATCCTATACTGTCTTTCCCAGCACAGAAAGCCAATTGTTCCCCTCCAGGGTCTGTCAGGATCACATTACTGCTCTGAAGTATTAAAAAGGGCCCTGAGCTCAGGCCTCCTGCTGAAAAGTTAAGTTGTCAGTTGTTGGGCAGAAAATCAATCAGAAACGCATTTGAAACAAACATGTGCCTAGACTGACACCGGGCTTGGGAAAAAAAAAATCGACCTAGAGACTGAGGAATACTAATGTGTGTAGATACGCACACCAATTTAGACAAGGCGGATCGATTTATTTAGACACATCTGCTAAATGAAAATTTGCTGGTGTCACATCTCAGATTTACATACAATTACAGACAAAGCGCTTATGAATGTTTTCCCAAGTATTCTTGTACCCTATCCTGTGATATAATCCAGGACCTCCAAAACTGTTTTGGATTAGTTTATGTGTCTCACATTCCTACCCCAAGGCCTTGCCACAGATACACGGACACATAGATCCCACAGTCTGGATTGTTTATCGTGCATTTATAACAGGTACTTAGGAACAGATTTTTTTCATGTTTTTCTTTGTTTGTTTGTTTGTTTGTTTGTTTTTTAGCTAAATGGCACTCACTCCTCACTTGAGTCCAGAAGGAAATGGAAGCCAGAGTGACATCTCTGCCTACATTCTGTGCCTGCCTTAGGCCAGATTCTCCTCATAGGCATGTTAACCACTCATGGAGTGTCTGTCCATCTGACGTTTCATGCCATTTAAGGCTGATCAGTAAGTCATGGCCCTAAACCTGCAGTTACCTTGGATCTGAGGAACAGCTAGTCCCCTTTCCCCCTTATAGGTAATTATCCCTGAGAGTGGGGCTGTAGCACTGGAGAGGAGAACTTCTCAAGCAAAAAGGACTTCCCTGAACCTCCTTATAGAACAGGAGCTGAGCCAATGATAGAACAGCGTATACCCTGACCAGGACAGCTTAGTCTTCTATACTTCTTGTTCTCCTGCCCCAGGTCTTCCTCTACTGAAACCTACAGTGTTGAGTCGGTACCCCAAATGGACTTGGGGTCACTAGAGCCACAGTCTGTTCTTTCTTATGTAACCACTTCGATTAATCTCTTTTCTCTGCTTTTTACCATTGCTTGGCTCTTTCACTGGCTTTTGCCCTAAAGCTGCAGTTGCAAATTCAACAAGGGAAACCAGGACAAAGGCTGTATTGGAGACCTCTGTCACCCAGCGAGTTGGCTCTAGGAGGACAGGAAAAATGGAAGAGTCTCAAACAGCTTTTGTAATCACCCAAGGGAAATTTTTTTCTTTAACTTAAAAAATATTTATGTATCTGATGTATAGAAGAGATCTGTCCACATGTATGTCTTAGCACTAAAGCATACAGTGCTCACGGAGGGTCTGGGGTTACAGATGGTTTGTGAGTTGCCGTGTGTGGGGGCTGGGAATCAAACTCGGGCTATCTCAAGAACAGTCAGTGCTCTTAGCAGCTGAACCATTCTTTATTCCATTAAAATTAGTTTTTCTTTTTTAATACAAATTGTTCTGATCATGGTGTCCCCTCCCCTAACTCCTCCAGGATCCTCCCCATTTGCCTACTCTCTCAAATCCACACTCTTTCTTTCTCTTTTGTCGTGAACATTTGTGAACCCCAAAAGACCACCAAGGAACTGATTCCTATGCAATCGCATTAGGGTCTCTTTATTAGAAGCCCGAACTTGCCCCCCCCCCACCGTCAACCCTGACACAGCAGGATGGGAAGGTGGATCCCTTAGCCCAGCTTCAGGCAAGCATTAATAGAGACAAGAAGGAGTATCTAGCCTGATACACATCTGATTGGGGTGGGGTGGGGGTGATTATGACCTTTAACATTATTGGCTGGTGCTGGGACCCAAAACATAAACTTAACTTCCGCTTTCCTCCTGATTGGTGGCTGTTAAGAAGTGAAGTGTCAGGGGCAGGCTTGTAACCTGGGGGTCCAGATTTATTGGGGAGCAACCTGGAAACTGGTGCTAGGTACTGGCCTGTTAGTTAATGTGAGTTTAACCTAAGGTCAGGTTCTCTGAGATGGAGTCTGAACCCAAAAGATCTGGTCTCTCTCTGGCTTACTCATTAGGAAACACTCAAGAGTATAAAATTAAATTAAGTTCATAAAATAAAATAACCAGACTCAGACAAAACAAGCAAAAAGAGTCAAAGAAAAAGCACAAGAGATGCATACAGAGGTAAGTAAACACACAGACTTGCACACAGAAATCCCATTGGAGACATATAATCAGAAATCATAACATGAAAATAAAAGACTAGTAAAGAAAAAAAATGTCCAGAAAAAGCATTATGAGACCTGAGCCTGACCCCCCCCCCAAAAAAAGTCCCTCCAAAATTGTCATTGGGTTTGCTTTGTGTTGGCCACCTATTGCTGGTCACAGGGCCTGCCCTGAAGTGTGGTTTGTATATACAGCAAGACTCCACTGGAAAAAAACTAATTTTCACCTTAGGGGTGGTTATCAGTTAAAGATAGCTTCTGGGTTAGGAATGGGGCTCACTCTTATTCCAAGGATTTTTTTTTTCCTTGCGCTTTCATGTTGGCCTGTGTTAGCTGCTTTCTACCACTATTTAGTAGAGTAGAGAAACAAATGTTCAGACATGGTGGGCCCTGAGTTCTGACCTTCGTCAAGTTTTCTGTGACCGGTACAATCTGAACCTCACTGTCTATTTCCAGGCCAGTTTGGAGTCTATTTGAGCTGTTCAGGTTCTTTTTGCACTAATTTGAGTTTCTGGTATTTGCCTGACAGGAAGTCTGAGTTCCTTGTCTTTGGGGCCCTTCTGAGTCACTAACCATTCTGTAGAACTATTTGTTTATCTGCTGGTGTGCAGGGAAGTCTGAGTTCTGTAAATTTGTGTTAGTGATTAGCAGGGAATGGGTGTAGAGTGACTAGAGGAGAAAGAGTGTTGGTGGGAAAAAGCCCATTGTATTTTCTGTAACCACTGGAAATTGTAAACATTCTCTCTGGGTGCACATTGCAGAGATTCTGTCTGACTGTTGCTTCAATAATTAGAAACCTGTGACTAAAGCGGGATGAAGGGCTGACTGCTCTAACAGCGCACTCTGGATTCATATGTTAACTATTGCCGTTTCTGTCATTCCATGCATTATCCATTGGCCTGTGTCTGTGATGATCCGCAGGATGGCTGTGGTTAACAGTCCTGTTAGAGGGTTGAACTCTGGACTCTGAAGAGACAAATCTTCCACCTGACATATTCTGGGTGACTTTATGTGACTTAGCAGGGATATCATGGGGAATCCGGCCTCCCAATGTAAAGTGGTCTCATAGGGAAACACTAGGAAAATGTACCCCCTTCCATTGGAAGGAACTCTCACAATTCGTTCCGGAGTTGTGCTTGTATCATTGTGAACCTTCATCTACCTCACACTCTTCAGTGTTGTGCCATCCTGAGACGTGTAAGGGGATATCTGGACCACTGGTGACACTCCAGGAAGAAATTTCTGTTAAGTAATACCCATTAATAGCTCAAACGGCTTTCCTGGCACTGACTCTGGCTTCAGTCACGAAGATGAACCCAATGTAGAACGTGTTTGTAAATGCTCGTGTAAGATACATAGGTGGTAGCAATTTTACCCCCCCACACACTGTGGCTCGCTAGCTCCA
Organism: Mus minutoides; assembly: GCA_902729485.2. Lineage (NCBI taxonomy): Eukaryota > Metazoa > Chordata > Mammalia > Rodentia > Muridae > Mus > Mus minutoides. The sequence continues at coordinate 59,977 of CACVCL010021321.1, forward strand.
TGGTTCTCAACCTGTGGGTCTCGGCCCCTTCTTAGGAGGGTGTGGATCAGCCTTCACCAGGGTCACCTACGACCATCAGAAAACACCAGCCTCTGCATGACAGTTCGCACCACTAGCCAAATTATGATCATGAAGTAGCAATGAAAATAATGTGATGGTGGGGAGTCAGTCACTACGACATGAGGAACTACAATTAAGGGTAGCAGTGTTAGGAAGGTTAAGAACCACTTTTCTAGCCAGGCGTGGTAGCGCACGCCTTTAATCCCAGCACTCGGAAGGCAGAGGCAGGCAGATTTCTGAGTTTGAGGCCAGCCTGGTCTACAAAGTGAGTTCCAGGTCAGCCAGGGCTATTCAGAGAAACCCTGTCTCAAAAAACCAAAAAAAAAAAAAAAAAAAAAAATACTAATAATAATAAAATTAAAAAATAAAATAAAATAAAAAAAGAACCGCTTTTCTAGCTGATGGGGTGGGAAGCGGGCAAAATTCCCTAAGCCACACTCTTCAGGCTTCAATCCTTATATCCTGTGCTATTTTCTCCAATTTGTTTCTGAAGGGATGGCACAGTCAGTTAGAATCTAGTGTCAACGAAACCCACCTTTGATCACCTAGAAGTGATAATCTTGAAGACAATACCTAGTGTTTTGAGCACCTTTATGTGTTCGTTGCTTTATATGTCCCTGTAGCCCACTGAGCAAAAGGGAGAGGCTCTTATTATCATTTTATAGACAGGGAAACTGGGACCTAGGGAGTATGTCATTATTCAAGGTCAGATGGCTGTTAGGAGTATGAACTGAAGTCCTCTGATGAAGCCAAATTTACATCACAGATCTTACAACCTTAGTAGCTAAATACTCTTGGGCTATTTTAGGCCCAGTAATAGAGATTTACCTTAACTTTGGTATTCAATCTTATAGTCTCATGACTACTATGTAAATGAATTGCTAAGCTTAGTAGACTCTAAGCCTTCACCAACCCAAAGCAAAGACTTATAATATTTGAAGCCACTCACAATGTTTCCCCAATTTGCTGTAGCGCACCTACCACACACCTGCTCCTATGTTTAGTCTTGATTTATGACTTCCTTTGTCTGTGACTATGTTAGGTATTTAGATAGTTGAAAGATCAAAGGGCATTGGGGCTGAACTCCTTCCTCATGCTCCACAGCCTGTAAAACAAAGGACTAAAACAACAAGGCTGTAATTACTAGTCAGAAGAAAGGGGCCTCAGTCATATCTCTCTGGTCTAGAAGGTGTGAAATTATGAAGTGCCCACACAATCTCTAGTGGATAACTATCTAAATGTGGTTCAGGAAGCCTTGTGAGGCAACTGTGTAACCAGGGACTTTCTAATGAAGAACAAGGACACAGCATTCTTTCCTCCTGTAGTGTCAATCCAATCCAGCCTGCCAATCATCTAGACAGGACAGAGTTCCTCAGGAAAAGCTACTTATTTTAGAGAAACCTCACAATATAATATAAAACCTACCCAAAATGTAGATCTGGACAGTGGTCTCTGGGGGCCATCGTCCACTCTCATGTCCCAAGCTTATGTTCTATTTTATTCTGCAAATAAACTTGCCTTATCTTCTATACCAAACATCTGTCTGAAATTTTTTAGATTTAAACCTTTTCAGATTATTTTATTTTGTATGTATGGGTGTTTTACCTGCATGCACATATGTGCCCCACCTACACACCATGCCTGCAGAGGCCAGTAAAAGGCTTCAGATCCACTGGAACTGTGCCATTCATAGATGGTTGTGAGCTACCATGTAGATGCTGGGAATAGAATATAGGTTCTCAAAAGAGCAACAAGTGCTCTTAACTGCCGAGCTGTCTCGCCAGCCCCTCCGAATTATTTTGACAGAGTTCTCAAGCACCAGCAAGAGATGTGTCACAGGTACCATGTGATAATACGAGTTCATATAACTTCCTCCATGATGAAACATGTCATTCATGGTAACATGAATCTAGGTTTTACAGGTCACAATCTCTCACAGTTAGCTCAAAAGAAACTATTTTCTTATTTACTCTAAAGCAGAGCCATTGCATATGTCAATGGAATAACTAAGAAGTCCAAATCAAACTGAATGACACAAGAGCCCCCATCTTTACTCCTATGTAACTCTATCTCTAAACACAGTCCCCAGGCAGACCATTCTAACCATGAACTTCTGCCCTAATCCCAGTTCTCAGAGCGTCTATGCCGGTGGTCTTAGGGAAAGCAAAGAGTCACACACAGGAACTAGGTGAGTGGGAACCATGACATCTCACATGTATTGCTTAAGTGTCTGGATCAGCTGGTTTGATCAACAGTCTCAGAAAGTCTGAACCCAAGGCTGGACCTCATGAGACAGTCACTGAACCAATACCAACTTGCTCTACGGAGCGAGTCTGTCTTCCTATCACAGTGCCGCGCTTTGGTTTGGTCCTTGGTGCTTATGAAACACCAGAGTGTTTCTTTGAGCAATTATTTCCTTCCCGCTAAGCTAATATAACTGCCTGGACTAATGGTTTAAATGCTACAATTAGATTTTTCCAAAGACTGTAGTCATATTCATATTCAATTATAGCCATGGAGCCAATCACGGATCAGGGGATCCACATGGGGTCCTAATCCTCCCAGCAGAAAGCTTGCTTACTAATGGATTCTGGGGGAGGGAATAATCATTGCCTTTCCTCCAGTACCCTACAGAGAGCCTGCTGGAGAGTTCCAAACTTGTCACCACACAGAAACTCCTGGCTAAGATCAGTGGGTTGTAAACCAAAATAAAAAGAAATGAATGTGGGACAGGGATGAGGATAACAGGATAGGAGGGAGAGGGAGAGGGAGAGGGAGAGGGAGAGGGAGAGGGAGAGGGAGAGGGAGAGCAAGGAGAATGTGCTATTTACATGTGTGAAATTGCTAAAGAACAAATTTAATCAGGAAAAAAAACCCTTAAAGGATATGTACCTGACTGTGAAGAGAAGAGGATAGCAGTTTAACAGATATAACAAGAAGGCATAGAAGATTGCAGAAGTAAAGGTTCCTAGTACCTTGCCAAGAGCCCACACAGACTGAGCATGTAGGGAAAGGGGGGGAGCATCTGGTTAGACCGGTTAGTCCCAACCCTGTGAACTCTGGTGTGATGGACTTTTGCTGCAAGTCCCCTCAGCTCATGAGACTGTTATTTCTTCTGATGTTACCCCTCCCCCTCCTGCCTCCCCACTCTTACACTCTCAGGTAACTCATGTTTCAGTTCTTATTGTGGCCTGAGCTTTACGTATGACAAGCATGTATCCTACCTTTGAACTCCTATGAGCGTGCGCGAGCGCGCACACACTCACACAGAGAAAGCCACACATATACACATAATTAGATGTAAGACATCTTTATGGGATTAATATAAGGCAAGGTCCCTTCTTTATACAACATCACGAAGATAACACAGCAGACACACGCAAAAGCATCTGTCCAAATGCCTAGCTTCAAATCCCAGCTCAACTGTGTATTGCGAGTGTGACCCCGAGCAAATTAATAACCCTCTGCCTCGTTGCCTGTCCAAAAGGTGGAAATACTACATTTAATTCATAGTTGGAAAGATAATTGAGCTCATGGAGAGCTATAACACAATTCCTAAAGCATGTTAAATCTTTGTTGTTTATACTATTCCAAGGCGGTTGTCCTTAATTTCACAGAATGTCTCACCTGTGCTAGGACAGCCTTATATCTTGCAGTCAAACTAAACTTACCATCTTCTATTCCCACCCGCAACTCTTCCTCTGAACCACGCCCAGCACTTACACCGGGACTCACCACAGCCTCACAGTATCCTCCCTGCCTAGCAATTTCTCTCAGAAAGTGCAGCTTTCCTAGAGACAGGAAAGGTTGTGAAGTTCTAGAAATTACTTTCACAATGGATACCACTTCTCAGATAAAACTCAAGTCAATTCTGTCTCTAAGAGCTTTTGACATCTGTGGCCTGTACAATTATCATGAAACTCTCTTCTCTCTCCC